>CM059443.1:17571419-17635839 GCA_030390025.1 Squalus acanthias | reverse complement strand
TTCATTCTGATTCCTGTCAATCTAATGCAGGATTAGATATACATAACAAATATATAATGGAAAAATATTACAGTGGTCATTTGTCAGCAGCAATAATACAGGGGAGAAACATCAGCAAATGTCAGTTGCTGCTTCTCTGCTATTGCAACATGGCTCTGTTTTATGACTTAGTTAAATGCATTATATCGGGCCGAAAATTGATCCCGGGACGCGAGAGTACGCACTGCATACTCTCGCGTATTCCCACTCCAATTGCCGGTTTTCTGCATGCCCTGCGCATGCGCTGAAAACCGGCAATTGCTCTTCCGAAAAGGGGGCGGGGCCTGGGTGCATCGCGTGCGCGCTACAGGCTGCGTGCACGCTGTGCACTTCATGCTTTGGACGCGCAGGTAAGTAGGGAAGATTTTGGAAATGTAAAAAGGAGGAGTAAGACCCGCTTTTAAGAAGGTAAGTAGTGAATTAAGTATTTTTTTGAATTTTTTTTTACAGGTATATCTTTTTTAGAGACTTTAAAGACAGGTAAGTTTATTTTTATAACCTTTTAAAAGATTTTAAATTTTTTCAAAAATTTAATTTTTTATTTAAAATGGTTAATTTAATTAACTATACTTATTTTATTAATGTGATGGTTTTTTTTTTAAATTTAATTGAGGTTTAGCTGTTATTTTGGGGGGGTGTAAGATTCATAAGTCTCACAGCCATGCTGTGAGACTTATGAATGGAAGATGGTGTGCTGCCATTGGCTCTAACTGAGTCACGTGATCCCACAGCTCGCACGAATTAACTACGCCGCTGGGATACGCAAGCCCAGCACAGCTGATGTCTGGAACATCAAGTTCGTGCGAGCTGGATCAGAAAAAGCATAAGCGAGGTGAGACATCGCGGGGAAGGCTTACCCCCGCGGGAACAGAGCGAGATCAATTTCTGGGCCATCATTTTTCTTAACAGAACATTGCAATTCATATGTTAATGCACAATTCTGAGTATTTTATTCCAATTTTTCTGTTTGCCTCAATAACAACGCCAACTAATTTCACAGCAACAACAGAACCATCGACTGCAAGTACACAGACGTCCAGTGCAACTCCGACCTCTACATCAGCTCCCACTTCAACAGGCACAACAGCAGCAACAACTATAGGGAGCTCTATTCTAGCATCGACAACTGAATCAATGACAAACCCAACAGCAGCACTCACTTCAACAAGTGGTGAGTTTACTAGTCCACTTTTATCAGCTGTTTCATTCGGATTCTTTCAATCTACTGCAGAATTAGAAACACATAATAAAAATATAGTGGTAGTTCGTCAGCTACAATAATGCAGGGGAGAAACATGAGCAAATGTCACTTGCAGCTTTTATGCTGCTGTAAAATGGCTATGTTTTATTACTTAATAATTTGCCCTATATGTAAGTGTTAACAGAACATAGCAATTCATATGTCACTGTGCATTTCTGAGTATTTTATTCAAAGTTACCTGCTTGCCTTAATAACAACATCAACTACTTTCACAGCAACAACAGAACCATCGACTGCAAGTACACAGACATCCAGTGCAACTCCGACCTCTACATCAGCTCCCACTTCAACAGGCACAACAGCAGCAACAACTACAGGGAGCTCTATTCTAGCATCGACAACTGAATCAACGACAAACCCAACAGCAGCACTCACTTCAACAAGTGGTGAGTTTACTAGTCCACATTTATCAGCTGTTTCATTCTGATTCATGTCAATCTGCTGCAGGGTTAGAAATACATAACAAATATATAATGTAAAAATATTACAGTGGTCGTTTGTCAGCTACAATAATGCAGGGGAGAAGCATCAGCAAATGTCAGTTGCTGCTTCTCTGCTATTTCAACATGGCTCTGTTTTATGACTTTGTTAAATTCATTGGCCTGGAAATTCAGGTGGCCGGCTTGCCGCGGGGGTAAGGATCGCGCGCGCTCTTACCCACCGCGCCTGCCGTTGTGTTTCGGGCCCACAGGAACTTCGGGTCCTGGGCCTCTCCCAAGAGCCGGCGCGCAGTGCTTGCGTGTCCCAGGGGCGCTGTTAGTGCAATGCGACCCCTGGGATCACGTGGGCCATGGAGAGCCAATGGCAGCAAATCTGTGAATTGAAATCGGCCCCAAAAGAACAGCTAAACCTCAAATAAATTTTTTAAAAAACCATCACATTAATAAAATAACTATAGTTAAATAAATTAACCACTTTAAACAAAAATTTAAATTTTTGAAAAAATTAAAATACTTTTTAAAAGTTATAAAAATAAACTTACCGTTCTTTAAAGTCTCTAAAAAAGATAAACCTGTTGAAAAAAATTTAAAATTCTACTTAATTAACTACTTACCTTGTTCAAAAGGGGTCTTACGCCTCCTTTTTACTAGCGTAGAATCTTCAATACTTACCCTCGTGTTAAAACCTGAAAAAAAACCTAAGTGTGCGGCGTGCGCGCAGCCTCTAGTGCGCACGCGGTTCACCTAGGAACCGCCCCCTTCGCCATACCAGAAGTGCCGGTTTCCCGCGCATGCGCAGTGCATGCAGGAAACCAGCACTTCGGGAATGAATACGGGTGAGTACACAGTCCGTACTCACCCGAGAACGGCCAAATTTTTGGGCCATTATATCTATGTGAGAAGTCGCACAACACCAGGTTATAGTCCAACAGTTTTATTTGAAATCACAAGCTTTCGGAGCTGCTGCTCCTTCGTCAGGTGAAGTGAAGGAATACGAATCAGCAAAGCATATATAGACAGAGAACAATGCCTGTATAGCATACAATGTCAGACGACTACAGTTAATCTTTCTGCACAACGTATGAACGGACACCGTGCAACAATCGCCAGTCAGGATTGTTACCTCCCAGTCGGGGAACACTTCAGCAGTCAAGGACATTCAGCCTCGGATCTGCGGGTAAGCATTCTCCAAGGCGGCCTTCGAGACACACGACAACGCAAAATCATCGAGCAGAAACTGATAGCCAAGTTCCGCACCCATGAGGACGGCCTCAACCGGGATCTTGGGTTCATGTCACGCTACATGACATAGAGTCATCCAGACTCGAGTCGTTGTTGGCTTGTTCACAGATGTGATTTCCAGCAAAAAAAAGTAAAACGTTTAAAGTTTATGGTTTTCCATACAGATTGCATTTGACACATTAGACCCCCTGTGACCCCACGTCATTGTCTTAGTTGTACCTTGCTATGTCTTTGATATAATGCCTTCCTGACTGACCTGATTGTTTCCCTGCCGAGGTGTGATAAAAGGCAGGCAGAAAGATTAAATGTAGTCGTCTGACATTGTATGCTACACAGGCATTGTTCTCTGTCTATATATGCTTTGCCGATTCGTATTCCTTCACTTCACCTGACGAAGGAGCAGCAGCTCCGAAAGCTTGTGATTTCAAATAAAACTGTTGGACTATAACCTGGTGTTGTGCGACTTCTCACTTTTGTCCACCCCAGTCCAACACCGGCATCTCCGCATTATATCTATGTGTTAACAGAACATAGCAATTCATATGTTACTGCACAATTCTGAGTATTTTATTCCAATTTTTTTGTTTGCCTCAATAACAACGTCAACTAATTTCACAGCAACAACAGAACCATCGGCTGCAAGTACACAGACGTCCAGTGCAACACCGACCTCTACATCAACTCCCACTTCAACAGGCACAACAGCAGCAACAACTACAGGGAGCTCTACTCAAACATCGACAAGTGAATCAACGACAAACCCAACAGCAGCACTCACTTCAACAAGTGGTGAGTTTACTAGTCCACTTTTATCAGCTGTTTCATTCTTATTCCTCCAAATCCAATGCAGGTTTAGAAGTGCGTAATAATAAAATAATAGCAAATTATTATAGTGCTCGATTGTCAGCTACAACAATGCACGGGAGAAGCCAATGTCACTTGCTGCTATTCTGCTGTTGGAACATGGCTCTGTTTTATGACTTAGTAATTTGAATTATAACTAAGTGCTAACAGAAGATAGCAGTTTTGAGTGTTAATGCACATTTCTGAGTATTTTAACCCAAGTCTCCTGCTTGGTTCAATAACAACGTCAACTACTTTCACAGCAACAACAGAAACATCGACTGCAAGTACACAGACATCCAGTGCAACACCGACCTCAACATCAGCTCCCACTTCAACAGGCACAACAGCAGCAACAACTATAGGGAGCTCTACTCAAACATCGACAACTGAATCAACGACAAACCCAAGAACATCACTCACTTCAACAAGTGGTGAGTTTACTAGTCCACTTTTATCAGCTGTTTCATTTTCATTCTTTTCAATGTAATGCAGTATTAGAAATACATAATAAAAATAAAGTAAAATATATTGTAGTGGTAGTTTGTCAGCTACAATAATAGTATACAGGGGAGAAAAAAAGGGTCAACTGCCACTTGCTGCTTTTCCGCTGTTGTAACATGACTACGTTTTATTACTTAGTGATTTGTATTATATCTAAGTGTTAACAGAACATAGCAATTCATATGTTGATGCACATTTCTCAGTACTTTATTGCAAGTTTTGTGTTTGCCTCAATAACAGCATCATCTACTTTCACAGCATCAACAGGACCATCGACAGCAAGTACACAGACGTCCAGTGCAACTCCGACCTCTACATCAGCTCCCACTTCAACAGGCACAACAGCAGCAACAACTACAGGGAGCTCTACTCAAACATCGACAACTGAATCAACGACAAATCCAACAACACCACTCACTTCAACAAGTGGTGAGTTTACTCGTCCACATTTATCAGCTGTTTCATTCTCATTCCTCCAAATCTAATGCCGGTTTAGAAATGCGTAATAATAAAATAATAGCAAATCATTACAGTGCTAGTTTGTCAGCTGCAACAATGCAGGGTAGAAGCCTGAGCAAATGTCTCTTGCTGCTTTTCTGCTGTTGCAACATGACTCTGTTTTATCACTTAGTAATTTGCATTATAACTAAGTGCTAACAGAAGATTGCAGTTTGAGTGTTAATGCACATTTCTGAGTAATTTATCCCAAGTATCCTGCTTGGTTCAATAACAACGTCAACTACTTTCACAGCAACAACAGAACCATCGACTGCAAGTACACAGACATCCAGTGCAACTCCGACCTCTACATCAGCTCCCACTTCAACAGGCACAACAGCAGCAACAACTACAGGGAGCTCTACTCAAACATCGACAACTGAATCAACAACAAATCCAACAACACCACTCACTTCAACAAGTGGTGAGTTTACTAGTCCATATTTATCAGCTGTTTCATTCTGATTCCTGTCAATCTAATGCAGGATAAGATATACATAACAAATATATAATGGAAAAATATTACAGTGGTCATTTGTCAGCAGCAATAATACAGGGGAGAAACATCAGCAAATGTCACTTGCTGCTTCTCTGCTATTGCAACATGGCTCTGTTTTATGACTTAGTTAAATGCATTATATCATTTTTCTTAACAGAACATTGCAATTCATATGTTAATGCACAATTCTGAGTATTTTATTCCAATTTTTCTGGTTGCCTCAATAACAACGTCAACTAATTTCACAGCAACAACAGAACCATCGACTGCAAGTACACAGACGTCCAGTGCAACTCCGACCTCTACATCAACTCCCACTTCAACAGGCACAACAGCAGCAACAACTACAGGGAGCTCTATTCTAGCATCGACAACTGAATCAACGACAAACCCAACAGCAGCACTCACTTCAACAAGTGGTGAGTTTACTAGTCCACTTTTATCAGCTGTTTCATTCTTATTCCTCCAAATCCAATGCAGGTTTAGAAGTGCGTAATAATAAAATAATAGCAAATTATTATAGTGCTCGATTGTCAGCTACAACAATGCACGGGAGAAGCCAATGTCACTTGCTGCTATTCTGCTGTTGGAACATGGCTCTGTTTTATGACTTAATAATTTGAATTATAACTAAGTGCTAACAGAAGATAGCAGTTTTGAGTGTTAATGCACATTTCTGAGTATTTTAACCCAAGTCTCCTGCTTGGTTCAATAACAACGTCAACTAATTTCACAGCAACAACAGAACCATCGACTGCAAGTACACAGACATCCAGTGCAACACCGACCTCAACATCAGCTCCCACTTCAACAGGCACAACAGCAGCAACAACTATAGGGAGCTCTACTCAAACATCAACAACTGAATCAACGACAAACCCAACAACAGCACTCACTTCAACAAGTGGTGAGTTTACTAGTCCACTTTTATCAGCTGTTTCATTCGGATTCTTTCAATCTACTGCAGAATTAGAAACACATAATAAAAATATAGTGGTAGTTCGTCAGCTACAATAATGCAGGGGAGAAACATGAGCAAATGTCACTTGCAGATTTTATGCTGCTGTAAAATGGCTATGTTTTATTACTTAATAATTTGCCCTATATGTAAGTGTTAACAGAACATAGCAATTCATATGTTACTGTGCATTTCTGAGTATTTTATTCAAAGTTACCTGCTTGCCTTAATAACAACATCAACTACTTTCACAGCAACAACAGAACCATCGACTCCAAGTACACAGACGTCCAGTGCAACTCCGACCTCTACATCAGCTCCCACTTCAACAGGCACAACAGCAGCAACAACTACAGGGAGCTCTATTCTAGCATCGACAACTGAATCAACGACAAACCCAACAGCAGCACTCACTTCAACAAGTGGTGAGTTTACTAGTCCACATTTATCAGCTGTTTCATTCTGATTCGTGTCAATCTGCTGCAGGATTATAAATACATAACAAATATATAATGTAAAAATATTACAGAGGTCGTTTGTCAGCTACAATAATGCAGGGGAGAAGCATCAGCAAATGTCAGTTGCTGCTTCTCTGCTATTTCAACATGGCTCTGTTTTATGACTTAGTTAAATGCATTGGCCTGGAAATTCAGGTGGCCGGCTTGCCGCGGGGGTAAGGATCGCGCGCGCTCTTACCCACCGCGCCTGCCGTTGTGTTTCGGGCCCACAGGAACTTCGGGTCCTGGGCCTCTCCCAAGAGCCGGCGCGCAGTGCTTGCGTGTCCCAGGGGCGCTGTTAGTGCGATGCGACCCCCGGGATCACGTGGGCCATGGAGAGCCAATGGCAGCAAATCTGTGAATTGAAATCGGCCCCAAAAGAACAGCTAAACCTCAAATAAATTTTTTAAAAAACCATCACATTAATAAAATAACTATAGTTAAATAAATTAACCACTTTAAACAAAAATTTAAATTTTTGAAAAATTAAAATACTTTTTAAAAGTTATAAAAATAAACTTACCTTTCTTTAAAGTCTCTAAAAAAGATAAACCTGTTGAAAAAAATTTAAAATTCTACTTAATTAACTACTTACCTTGTTCAAAAGGGGTCTTACGCCTCCTTTTTACTAGCGTAGAATCTTCAATACTTACCCTCGTGTTAAAACCTGAAAAAAAACCTAAGTGTGCGGCGTGCGCGCAGCCTCTAGTGCGCACGCGGTTCACCTAGGAACCGCCCCCTTCGCCATACCAGAAGTGCCGGTTTCCCGCGCATGCGCAGTGCATGCAGGAAACCAGCACTTCGGGAATGAATACGGGTGAGTACACAGTCCGTACTCACCCGAGAACGGCCAAATTTTTGGGCCATTATATCTATGTGAGAAGTCGCACAACACCAGGTTATAGTCCAACAGTTTTATTTGAAATCACAAGCTTTCGGAGCTGCTGCTCCTTCGTCAGGTGAAGTGAAGGAATACGAATCAGCAAAGCATATATAGACAGAGAACAATGCCTGTATAGCATACAATGTCAGACGACTACAGTTAATCTTTCTGCACAACGTATGAACGGACACCGTGCAACAATCGCCAGTCAGGATTGTTACCTCCCAGTCGGGGAACACTTCAGCAGTCAAGGACATTCAGCCTCGGATCTGCGGGTAAGCATTCTCCAAGGCGGCCTTCGAGACACACGACAACGCAAAATCATCGAGCAGAAACTGATAGCCAAGTTCCGCACCCATGAGGACGGCCTCAACCGGGATCTTGGGTTCATGTCACGCTACATGACATAGAGTCATCCAGACTCGAGTCGTTGTTGGCTTGTTCACAGATGTGATTTCCAGCAAAAAAAAGTAAAACGTTTAAAGTTTATGGTTTTCCATACAGACTGCATTTGACACATTAGACCCCCTGTGACCCCACGTCATTGTCTTAGTTGTACCTTGCTATGTCTTTGATATAATGCCTTCCTGACTGACCTGATTGTTTCCCTGCCGAGGTGTGATAAAAGGCAGGCAGAAAGATTAACTGTAGTCGTCTGACATTGTATGCTACACAGGCATTGTTCTCTGTCTATATATGCTTTGCCGGTTTGTATTCCTTCACTTCACCTGACGAAGGAGCAGCAGCTCCGAAAGCTTGTGATTTCAAATAAAACTGTTGGACTATAACCTTGTGTTGTGCGACTTCCAACTTTTGTCCACCCCAGTCCAACACCGGCATCTCCGCATTATATCTATGTGTTAACAGAACATAGCAATTCATATGTTACTGCACAATTCTGAGTATTTTATTCCAATTTTTTTGTTTGCCTCAATAACAACGTCAACTAATTTCACAGCAACAACAGAAACATCGACTGCAAGTACACAGACGTCCAGTGCAACTCCGACCTCTACATCAGCTTCCACTTCAACAGGCACAACAGCAGCAACAACTACAGGGAGCTCTACTCAAACATCGACAACTGAATCAACGACAAATCCAACAACACCACTCTCTTCAACAAGTGGTGAGTTTACTAGTCCACTTTTATCAGCTGTTTCATTCGGATTCTTTCAATCTAATACAGGATTAGAAACACATAAAAAAAATATAGTGGTAGTTCGTCAGCTACAATAATGCAGGGAAGAAACATGAGCAAATGTCATTTGCTGCTTTTATGCTGTTGTAACATGGTTATGTTTTATTACTTAATAATTTGCCTTATATCTAAGTGTTAACAGAACATTGCAATTCATATGTTAATGCACATTTCTGAGTATTTTATCCCAAGTCTCCTATTTGCCTTAATAACAACGTCAACTACTTTCACAGCAACAACAGAACCATCGGCTGCAAGTACACAGACATCCAGTGCAACTCCGAACTCAACATCAACTCCCACTTCAACAGGCACAACAGCAGCAACAACTACAGGGAGCTCTACTCAAACATCGACAACTGAATCAACGACAAACCCAACAGCACCACTCACTTCAACAAATGGTGAGTTTACTAGTCCACATTTATCAGCTGTTTCATTCTGATTCCTGTCAATCTAATGCATGATTCGAAATACATAACAAAAGTATAATGAAAAAATATAGTGATAGTTTGTCATTTACAATAATGCAGGGGAGAATCATGAGCAAATGTCACTTGATGCTTTGTTGCTGTTGCAACCTGGCAATGTTACATTACTGAGTAACCTGCATTAAATCTGTGTGTTAACAGAACATAGCAGTTCGAATTTTAATGCATATTTCTGAGTATGTTATTCCTAGTTTACTGTTTGCCTTAATAACAACGATAAACTACTTTCATAGTAACAACAGAAAGATCGACTGCAAGTACACAGACGTCCAGTGCAACTCCGACCTCTACATCAGCTCCCACTTCAACAGGCACAACAGCAGCAACAACTACAGGGAGCTCTACTCAAACATCGACAACTGAATCAACGACAAATCCAACAACACCACTCACTTCAACAAGTGGTGAGTTTACTAGTCCACTTTTATCAGCTGTTTCATTCTGATTGCTCTCAATCTGATGCAGGATTAGAAATACATAATAAAATATTAACAAAATATTACAGTGGTCGTTTGTCAGCTACAATTAGACAGGGGAGAATCAGGTGCAATTGTAATTTGGTGCATTACTGCTGTTGCTATGTAATATTACTGATTTCTTCATTATATATGAGTTTTAACAAAAATATAGTAGTTTGTTCTTAATGCACCAATCTTGTTCCACATTTTCTGTTTGCCTCAATAACGACATAAACTACATTAATAACTACAACAGAAACATCGACTGCAAGTACAGAGTCGACCACTGCAGCACCGACCTCGACATCAGCTCCAGCCTCAACAAGCACAGCAGCAGCAACAACTACAGGGAGCTCTACTCCAGCACTGACATCTGAATCAACGACCATCTCAACAGCACCTCTCAGTACAACAAGTGGTGAGTATCCTAGTAAACCTTTATCAGCAGTTTCTTTCTGACTCCTGTCAATCTAAGGCAGGATTATAAATACATAGTAAATTAATAACAAAATATTGTTGTGCTATTTTGTCAGCTATAATATTGAAGGGGAGAATCATGAGCAAATGTCATTTGGCGCTTTGCTGCTGTTGTAACATGCTTCTGTAATATTACTGAGTAATTTGCATTACATCTGGGTGTTAACAAAACATAGAAGTTCGTATTTTAATGCTCAGTTCTGCGTATGTTATTACATGTTTCCTGTTTGCCTCAATAACGATTATAAACTACTTTCACAGCAACAACAGAACCATCGACTGCAAGTACACAGACATCTACATCAGTTCCCACTTCAACAGGTACAACAGTACCAACAAGTACAGGGAGCTCTACTCAAGCATCGACAACTGAATCAACGACAATCTTAACAACTCCACTCCCATCAACAAGTGGTGAGTATTTAACAGGGCCACAGTTTTAACTGCACCTACTGGGCAGAAGCCGGGCAGGGCAGCTAAAATAACGGGCGTCAGTTGTCCCCACTGATCCTCTTCCTTCCCCGCGTGCTCCCATATTAACCTGCTCGTTTGAGCAGACGAGCAGGATACTCGCAGGAAGGAAGCAGGGACCTCTTTAACATAAGCAGATCAGGTCTGTTGATGCCTTTATCAAAAACAGAAACATTGGCCTTGATATTAACTCCACCACGATGGACGGGAAGAGGTCGACTCCAACCCGACGCGTACAGTGACGGATAGCAAGGCGTGCAAGTGTCCAATCTTGGAGAGGCGGGACACTTCATTAAAATATTTAAATCAGATACCCTCAATTGGGCACCTGATTTAAATTTAACTGCTGCCACTCAGGTTTGTGAAGTCTTGGGAAAGCCGGCAGTGAAATGGAGGCGGGTGGTGATGGCTCCACACGGCAAATATTTTTCATATCACTCATTGTGGGCCAGGAAGAGCAGGAGTGCTTCCTCCAGCTCCTCAAAGAAGCCTTCGGCCTCCCTTCTCCCGATCGCGGCCTCTCTCTAGCCCCTGCCGCGATCACGACCTTCAACTCCCTAACTGTCAATGGCTTCTCTCTCTCCCTGCCTCCCGTGATCACAGCCGACGCCCACCCCCGAAGCCCCAAACTACAGCCTGCCCGCCTCCTGATTGTTGGAGACGGTACCCAACGATCCCTGGCTGCCTCTTGCCGCTGGTTATCCCGCCTGGCAGCCGGCTAGGCTGCCAATTTGGCCAGCGGCCGGGTGGGAAACGGAATAAAAAATTGCTAATGAAGTTGTGCCATGAAATTCGGCAAGACCTCTGTGACCCTGGCCTCGACGAGTTCTTCGGACGCATTCGGCCTCCCCCCGCTCCCTCTCCGCCTCCCTGTAAATATTAGGGCCATCGACTCACGCTGCCCATATTTGCTCTCACCACGAACCAACTTTTCCTGTTACCAGAGATTGAGTATTGAGATGTTGGAAGCTTGAAGAGCACAGACTGTGACACAGAGTTGCCACTGCAACCCAGCATGTGCGTGAATCAATGAACATACACTGTGCAGCTAATTTGTGTTAAATCATAAGGTAGCAATTTTCCCCATGGAAAGTGTGATGATGCGGAACCACCACCTGCCGCTTTTGCCTTCCCGCGGCCCAGGGTAAGGTAATTGCTGTTACAGGGCAGGTGCCTGCACCAACAGTGGTTCTACAGGGGCATCTGCCCAGCCGAAGCAATATAATTTTGGAGTGGCACCTGGTGCAATGACAGGGAGAACCCCCAGGCCTGCCAGACCAAAGAGAAAAATGCTGCCAGAATCTTTAGAGGAGCTCCCAAGTCAAATGCCATTCGATCTGTTCTAGGTTAAGCCTTCTCCCAGCCCAGAACAGCAGCTATGCCTGCTTTCTGCCGCTGGGCCTTACGGCGGCATATCTAGCAGGATTTCCGGAGGGCCCAGTATCCCCCACATATGTAGCCCAAACTGAGGTTTGGACATGGGGTAGCAGAAACCCACAGTATTGGGGATGCAATGTTTCCCACTTCCTATGTGATCTCTTAATTAAATTCAGGAATGGAGAATCTTTTGATGGCTCAACTAAAGGTTCTGCGTGTGCCCTTGTGTCCAGTCTCCTTTATTTGAGGAATGTTGATCGATTGATACTAAAGCTGTGAGCAACTAGAACAGGAGCAGCAGACAGTACTTGATATTACACCTGCAACCCAAATCTAAGACTCTACACTGATGACCTGCGGTCCAAATATTCAAATAAGAACAAGTCAGTAAGGGACTCACCAAAATCAAGAGGACTTTCTCCACCGAGATGCAATCTACTAAAGATCACTGGTTATGACAGTTCCAGCATAATTTCATAAGTGCTATAAAAAGATGTTTAGAAGAATGAGAGGGGATCTCATTGAAACGTATAAAATTCTGACAGGGCTAGACAGACTGGATGCAGGGAGGAATGTTTCCCCTGGCTGGGGGCGCTAGAACGAGGGGTCACAGTCTCAGGATACGGGGTAGGACATTTAGGACTGAGATGAGGAGAAATTTCTTCACTCAGAGGGTGCTGAACCTGTGGAATTCTCTACCACAGAAGGCTGTGGAGGCCAAGTCACTGAATATATTTAAGAAGGAGCTAGATAGATTTCTAGACACAAAAGGCATCAAGGGGTATGGGGAGAGTGTAAGAATATGGTATTGAGATAGAGGATCAGCCATGATCATATTGAATGGCGAAGCAGGCTCGAAGGGCCGAATGGCCTACTCCTGCTCCTATTTTTCTATGTTTTCTATGTTTCTTTCTATGTTGGAGGATCCTTTTTAAGTGAGAGGTCACCAGCTTGAAATATTCTGCTGTGGTTTCTATATTCTTGGTTCATTTTGCCACCACTCTGTGTTTTACAGATGATGCAGTCACAGAGATGTTTTATTCTCAGTTTAATTCTTTACTAATGTTTCTTGATAGCAATATCACCAATTGGGAGCACAACTCCAAACCTTCAAGCAGATGTCTATGATTTCAATGTGACCTTCATTATAACGGACCTGGCCCCGACAGCAAGCCTACAAGATTCCAGCTCTGCACTGTACACATCAGCATCAAGTATTATTGCTCACTGGGTCAGTTGACAATTTAATGATTATTACAAATGTATAACTGAATCAATTATTTTATTTTAATCTCTAAAACTTTGTCTGTTCTTTTCCTTCAGTTGAACAACCTGTTTACTAACAGCAATATCAACAGAACATTCTCAAGCTGCAAAGTTCGCTCTTTCAGGTAAGGAATATTAATGTTAAACCTCATCAGTATTTGTTTCAAATTGCTTAAAAGTTTAGTGCAAATACTTATTGCAAAAATGTTAAAATGGTTAAAATTTCCAGATATTCTACAGAATTCTGATTGCTGGCTCTGTGCTCAAATAATTAGTATTATTGAAATTGAACTTTTTTTAATGTTAGATGTCTATTAACATCTCGGCTGCTGTAAGCAGCACAGACATTCTGTAGCTCACCAAACAGCACATTTGTTTGGGGTGAAATTTAAATCACTGTATAGACTAGGGGGAGATTTTCCTGAGCACAGATCCAAGAAAATCTCCTGTAATAGGTTAACTGATCCAATTAATGTGTTTACTGAAGATTACAATTTATATTATTTTGAGCAATAATTGTGCAATATTTTTGAGAATGTCATTTTTATGCTCCATGTCAGCCTATAAAAAGATGACAGAGAGTGTGCTTTCTTTAATAGACTCACTTTAAAGCACTGAGCAAGCTGGTCCTTGTACATGTTTAGTGGTATGGGTGGATGATGCTCTTCTGAGGTTCGGTTTGAGGCACATTGGTGCGCAGAGATAAGGGAGATTTCCACTGCATCTAATCGTGCTTGAACCTGAATTGGGTGTTTGAATGGAAGGTGTTGCATTCCCCAGGACTAAAATCCCTCAACTGGAGCATAAAAGTGACATAAATAAAAAGTTATTAATTATTAACAGTACAACTCTGAAGCTATGAATAGTACTGACATGAATCTTGTCATTCATGTGGAAATGACTTATGAAATAATACTGGGCGGCCTGCTGGTGGCGCTGTCCAGGGAGAGTATAAATACTCGGGCATGGGCCCAGCTTGCTCAGGACATTCTTTAACAGGAACTGGTGAAGGACACAACTAGATCTCCATGTTGAAAAACAGTTGATTAAAGCCTTGTTTAATACTCAGACCAAGTGCCTAGTAGTTTTCTTACGTCAAGTACAGTGATATTAAATTGTGTGATATTATAGAATCATAGAACCATAGAATGATAAAGTACAGAAGGTGGCCCTTCGGCCCATCGTGCCTGTGTCTGGTCTTTGAAAGAGCTATCCAATTAGTCCCACTCCTCTGCTCTTTCCACACAGCCCTGCAAATGTTTCTACTTCAAGTATTTATCCAATTCCCTTTTGAAAGTTATTATTGAATCTGCTTCCACCACTCTCTCAGGCAGTGCATTTGAGATGATAAAAATATGCTGCTTAAAATGGAACATAAATATAAGACAGCCACTAACCGATCAAATAAATAATTTAGGAAACATTTCTTACACAGAGAGCAGTGAGAGTTTGGAACTCACTGCCACATGGACTGGTTGAAGCAGATACCATCGCTGCATTTTAAAGGGAGGCTTGATGTATACATGAGGAAGAAGAGAAAAGACGGATGTGGGAGCAGGGTCGGAGGTGGTAATTAGAGTGGGAGGAGGCCTGTGTGGAGTATAAACACTAGCATATACCACTTGGGCTGAATGGCATGTTTCGCTGCTGTAGATTCTGTGTAGAAGGACTGATGTTGCTCCTGAGCTAGGGGTCTGCTTCCTGGAGAAGGCACAACTGATCTATGGCTTCCTTGACATATCCTCTTCACACAGTGATCCTCAGTGAGGTCTAGGTTGCACATGACCTGGGATAGTTAGTTCTAGTAATCCTCCCAATATCCTCCCAATATGGCTTTAGACCTCCCTGACCATTTTTTACTCTTCCTCCAACATATCCAAGAAAGATTTCTTGATGCACCACTGCTTCTGTAAAGATGGAAACAGTTAAGTCACTACTTGCAATCTCTCATGATCTGTTCCATGCTAGAATTGTGCCAACTCTCTCTACTGGTTTAGTACCACTTTTACAGCATGCATCAGTCATACAAAGTAGTTGATTTGGGAAGTATAAATGATTTTGCACAGTCACCTTGAATTGGTGTTTAACAACACATTAATGAGCTAAACATCATTTTATTTATTCGTTTATGGGATGTGGGCTTCACTGGCAAGGCCAGCATTTATTGCCCATCCCTAATTGCCCTTGAGAAGGTGGTGGTGAGCCGTCTTCTTGAACCGCTGCAGTCCGTGTGGTGAAGGTACTCCCACAGTGCTGTTAGGGAGGGAGTTCCAGGATTTTGACCCAGCGACAATGAAGGAACAGCGATATATTTCCAAGTCAGGATGGTGTGTGACTTGGACGGGAACTTGCAGGTGGTGGTGTTCCCATGCGCCTGCTGTCCTTGTCCTTCTAGGTGGTAGAGGTCGCGGGTTTGGGAGGTGGTACCTGTTATTAGCTCTCTGAGCCGTATTTTCCGATCGGAGGCTTCCCGCATGCGGAGGCCTCCGACCTGGAAAAAATCTACGCACTTAGCTGAGGGCTCCCGAGGTGCGTATAGTTCCGCTCCCGGGCCTCTCCAACTCCAAGTGCGCAGGGCCCACATATTCCAGAGGCGCATGCGGTTTGCAAGCGTCCCTGGGATCACGTGGGCCATGGGGAGCCAATAGGAGAAGGGAATCTCCCTTCATACACTTGACAGATAGACCTGTCAAATATATGAATGGAGATCACCTCAAAAACACTGTAAAACATAAAATAAATTTTTTAAAAACCATCACCTTTTTAAAATTAGTTGAAATGTAATTTTTTGAAAAAAATAATTAAAGTTTTTTAAGGGGCTAAAAATAAACTTACCTTTTTTTAAAGTATTTTTAAATGATAAATGAGTGAAAAAAAATTTTTTCAACTCTTATCCTGGTAAAAGGCGTAAGAATTCTGAGGGTTTTCTACGGGCAAAGGGTCTCCAGAAAGCGGAACTCTCTGCCCGCAGAGGCCCTTCTCCAGGGCAGGTGTCCGATCTGTCAAGAGCATTTCCGATGTCCCTATGGGTACGTACACAGCCCGTACACACCCGTCGGGATCGGAATATCCGGTCCATTGTATGTTGAAAACAGAAAAACAGTCAGGTTGAAATTATTCTTGCACTCAGGCAGTGCATTAAATTGGAGTTGTCATTTCTTCCAATTTTTTTTACTCATTCTCCTGAATATATAGCTTTACTCTGCACGTTTTCTGGAAGATCAGGCACATTGGAATTCACTAAAATAAGCGTATAATAGAGCATCCAATGAGAAAACACGTGATGATCTGGCTAAACAGCAACTTAACTGGTATAAAAAGTGCAATCAGTTGCCTCCTTGCAGAACACAATGCAAATTGCAGGTGTTAAGGTGGGAGGTGTAATTTAGCAAGAATTCTCAGCTGGCACTCTTATTAGCTGCAACACATTAGCCCCATATTATAAATTGATGCCCACAAGAACATGGAAGCTTATGTCTGCTAACCTCATTTCAACATAATGTTTTCTAATTCATTTAATTAACTATCTGTTTATTTTACAGTCCAGCAAATGTTGGTCGCACCAGTGTGTACGCAGTCTGCACATTCAGAAATGATTCTGCTCCTCAGGAGGTTAATAAAGTTACTGTGTACCACGAGTTCAGAGACAACACGAAGAACATCTCCACCTTAGGAACATATTCACTGGACAATAACAGCCTCTACGTAAATGGTATTTATCATTTAGAGAAGATATTCTGTTCCATTAGATTTCATTCTGTCTAATTGAATATTGTAATCCAATTGGATCAAAGAGATTTCAAGCAAACAAATTAATTTTATTTCACTATTTAATAATGACTTTCCACCTGGCTTATTTGATAGCGAACACATGTTTTTTTTATTTTTCAGGTTACCATGAATCAACTCCTTCATCCAGTGAGTATGGTTTCTGTTGTTTCATTGCAGTGGGTAGCAATACAGCAAATTCTTTACTGATCACTATTTATATATAATAAAATACACCCACATTATTCGGGATGTGTTTTGCTGTTCAGAGCTAATCGATTGCTGATGAAATATCGAATTATTTAGTAATCAGGCACAAATATAATCCTGGAAGGGAGTTTTTGACGTAGTATCAGGAGCTGGGAGCTGATGGATGCCACCTGTGCAGACCACTTGCTTTTTTATACTTGGCAGTCTTGTGATCTTGCTTTTATTTCTTCAGTGGCCACACAAAATTATGCCGCTGGATGAAATAAGATCATCTTATAATACAAGGTGGTGTTAAATATCACAAACTCAGAGGCTAATTATTAGTGCAGTGCAGTCACCAATGATGTTAGTCTGGTCCCAGTTTATTTCTTGTGTGTTCTGATGAATACTCCTCATGACCTCCCTTTAGATTATTATCTGCGGCATCCCTTATAATGTTTGCAAGCTAACTGAGCCATGGTTATTGATTATTGGGCTTTTTGTTGCTCATACTCCAGTCCTCGGGTGCAGCTTCAATGTTTTTGCAGCTCTTAAAAACATTCACCAGAACTTTGGCTATTTTATCTTCATTTCTTTGAAAATTCTGGGATCTATCCCATGAGGTTCAGATGCCTTGTAGACATTTAGAAATACAATGGCAGCAGACCTTCAGTGGGGCAGGACTTCTGGCCACCCTATCCCTGCATCCTTGGCTCCAGGTAATTTCCTGGCCAAGGGTAATTTGAATAACTTGGCGATATTTCCAATGCTAGTGGGTCATCTGCCTCAGCTAGGACTGGGGGAATTACGGTGGTGTCTGATTCCCAATCTATTGAACTAGCCAAAGCAATCCTTTAATTTATAAATCCCTTCCAGCAAACCTGGACACCGGAAAAGCATCCAGTGATGCTGAGGCACAAAACATTGGAAATGCCTCACATTTGTTCCTGTTTTTTTCTGTCTGAGTACAGTACACCCACCCAAATTGTATGGATGTCACCTCTGCAGAAAATCCTGGAAGTGGCCTTGGGTGGTGGGCAGAACAGCTCCCTCACTGACCATGTTCCACCACCTACCCAAGTTATGCCCATTTACCGGCATAAGTGAAGAGGAAATTTGGCCTCTTGCTCCTTTAAATTGCTTCTGAGCAGATATTTTGCTGATGTCTCACCCAGCTTCAACAGGCTGAGGAGCAGTTTATGGTTTTATAAATAGACTGTACAGACATGCCCTTGACTGAGGATCTTGGACCTTTATGGAACGCCAAAAAGAAGCCAGACTTATTTATCAGCCGATTGAATGACTGTGTTTGCAAAGGCTTTTAGTTACCATTCAATAAAAATTATCCCACTTCCCTGTTAATGTAATACAACCAGAAATGAACAATTATGCAGCTTATAGTGATTAAAAAAAAATTGCAGTACTTTCATTATTAGAAAAAATAACTGTGTTTAGATGTGTATGTTTGTATGTGTGTTTGTGTTCATGTGGATATTTGTATATGTGGGTACATACAGAAAGATCAATAATAAGATATGCTACTTGCTAAAATAAGCAACCACTAAGGTGTCCAAATTTAAAATAAAGCAAAATCCATGTTTGAACTTTAACTAAGTGCATTTCCGAAAGTTGCCTTTTCTCACATTTCCCCAATGGAACAGATGGATTAATCGAAAACAGATTTGTCACAAGATAGCATTTTGCAAGATAATGCTACAGACCAGAGGTTAATGGGGAAGATCTGATTTTCGAGACACAGCTGTTTATTTCAAGTGTAATTGGTGAAGTTAGGAAATGTTTCATTACAGTGTGTCCATTCCCAGTGTAATTATTTATTCTTTCCTTATAGCTGAAGCACCCATTGTGGTAGTGACAGTACAGCCGAATGAGGGGACAAGACCCATTGATTTTAATGTCACTTTCACTATAACTAATCTGCCATTCACACCAGATTTACAAAATCCCAATTCCCCTCAGTATACAACTGCATCAAGCAATGTTATTAATTCGGTAAGTCGACACTGGAATCCTGTATTATTGATTGATATCAATCAGAATGTATTGATGGTGTGCTCCTCTCTCTGAAACATTTACTGTGGATTTTTTTGCAGCTCAACAATCTGTACAGCAACAGCAAGATAAAGAAAACATTCTCAAATTGCAAACTCGTATCTTTCAGGTAAGAGACTAATTTCTAATGACTGCTCATTGTCTGCATCAAAATATTTCTGAAGAAACCTATTCTGAGGACAGTGATGCCTTTAATAAATATTTTGATGTGTTTAAAAGAAAAACAGAAAATGCTGGAAACAGTTAGCAGGTTAGTTAGTATCTGTAGAAAGCACTAATAAGTTAACCACTCAGATGAGGACCATTTGTCGGAACTGAAAGCTATTACAGATGAACAGCATTTAAAGAAATACGGAACCACACGCAAGAAGAACCCGCCTCCACGGGGCTTGGAAATTCGAGCCCTATACCTCCATTTATAAAGCCCAGGACCCCATATGCTTTATTAACCTGTCCTGTCACCTTCAAAGATTTGTGCACAAGCACCCCGAAGTCTCTCTTTTCTTACACCCCCTTTAAAATTGTACCATTTAGTGTGTATTGTCTCTCCTCATTCTTCTTTCCAAAATGTATCACCTCACACTTTTCTGCATTGAATTTCATCTGCCATGTGTCCGCCCATTCCACCAGCCTGTCTATGTCCTCTTGAAGTCTATTATCATCTTCCTCACTGTTTATTACACTTTCAAGTTACGTGTCATCTGCAAATTTCGAAATTGTGCCCTGTACCCCCAAGTCCGACTCATTAATGTATGTCAAAAACAGCAGTGGTCCTAGTACTGAACCTTGGGTAACTCCACTGTTTACCTCCCTCCAGTCTGAAAAACATCCATTCACCACAACTGTTTCATTTCATCCTTCGACTCATCCAACGCTTCAACAAAAAACTTTTTTTCTTCCTTTCTGATGTCAAGGATCACAAGCTTCATCAACTCTTGGATAGCAACGCCCCTCCGGAACCTTCTTCCCGGTCACTTTCTTCTGACCCCCCTTCTCCCAATCTCACCCCCTGCCATGTTTTCACTATCCCCTCTGACCTTCCCCTCTCTGACCCCGAACGATTAGTCCTCAGCAAAGGCCTGAGCTTCATCCCCTTATGCCCCCATCTTAATGAATTTCGAGCTCGGCACGATGCTGAGCTCTTTTTCGGTCGCCTTCGTCTCCGTGCCCACTTCTTTGGCCAGGAGTCTTCCCCCCGCACGGGTGACCCTTTCTCCCGCTTTCTAAATTCTCGTTCTACTTGGACCCCTCCGTCTGGCCTCTTACCCTCTCTAGATCTTTTCAT
Organism: Squalus acanthias; assembly: GCA_030390025.1. Classification (NCBI taxonomy): domain Eukaryota; kingdom Metazoa; phylum Chordata; class Chondrichthyes; order Squaliformes; family Squalidae; genus Squalus; species Squalus acanthias. The sequence continues at coordinate 17,615,122 of CM059443.1, read as the reverse complement.
TGCTAACTGCTGACGTGACATCGGCCGTCTCAATTTCTCTGCTCCCCTCTCTCACTCCAACCTACCTCCCTCTGAACTTGCAGCACTCCGTTCTCTCCGATCCAACCCTAACATTGTCATTAAACCTGCTGATAAGGGTGGTGCTGTAGTTGTTTGGCGAACCGACCTCTACCGTGCGGAAGCTGAATGCCAACTCTCCGACACCTCCTCCTACCTCCGCCTGGACCATGACCCCACTAGCAAACATCAGGCCATTGTTTCCAAGACTGTCACTGACCTCATCTCCTCTGGAGATCTTCCCTCCACGGCCGCCAACCTCATAGTCCCCCAACCTCGCACAGCCTGCTTCTACCTCCTTCCCAAGATCCACAAACAGGACTGCCCTGGTAGACCCATCGTTTCAGCCTGTTCTTGCCCCACGGAACTTATCTCTTCCTATCTCGACTCTATTTTTTCTCCCCTTGTCCAGTCTCTTCCCACCTACATTCGCGACTCTTCCGACGCCCTCCGTCACTTTAACAGTTTCCAGTTTCCTGGCCCCAACCGTCTCCTTTTCACAATGGACGTCCAATCCCTCTACACCTCCATCCCCCACCAGGACGGCCTGAGGGCGCTCTGTTTCTTCCTTGAACAGAGGCCCAACCAGTCCCCATCCACCACCACCCTCCTCCGCCTGGCTGAACTTGTTCTCACATTAAACAACTTCTCCTTTGACTCCAGTCACTTCCTCCAAATTAAAGGTGTTGCTATGGGAACCCGCATGGGCCCTAGCTATGCCTGCCTGTTCATGGGATATGTGGAACATTCTTTGTTCCAGTCCTACTCAGGTCCCCTCCCTCACCTCTTTTTCCGGTACATCGATGACTGTATCGGTGCCGTTTCCTGCTCTCGACCTGAACTAGATAAGTTCATTCACTTTACTTCCAATTTCCACCCTTCCCTCACCTTCACATGGTCCATCTCCGACTCTTCCCTTCCCTTCCTTGACTTCTCCGTCTCCATTTCTGGCAATCGGCTTTCGACAAACATCCACTACAAGCCCTCTGACTCCCACAGCTACCTGGACTACACTTCCTCCCACCCCGCTTCCTGTAAGGACTCTATTCCATTCTCCCAGTTTCTCCGTCTCCGCCACGTCTGTTCTGACGATGCCACCTTCCATACCAGTGCTTCCGACATGTCTTCCTTTTTCCTCAACCGAGGATTCCCCTCTACTGTGGTTGACATGGCCCTTGACCGTGTCCGTTCTATCTCCCGCACTTCTGCCCTCACCCCTGCCCCTCCCTCCCGGAACCACGATAGGGTTCCCCTTGTCCTCACCTTTCACCTCACCAGCCTCCACATTCAACGGATCATCCTCCACCATTTCCGCCACCTCCAGCGTGATCCCACCACCAAACACATCTTCCCCTCACCTCCCCTTTCAGCATTCCGAAGGGACCGCTCCCTTCGCGACACCCTAGTCCACTCCTCAATCACCCCTAACAGCCCTTCTCCTTCGCCTGGCACCTTCCCGTGCAAGCGCAGGAGATGCAACACCTGCCCTTTTACCTCCTCCCTTCCCACTGTCCAGGGCCCCAAACACCCCTTCCAGGTGAAACAGCGATTTACTTGTACTTCTTGCAATTTAGTATACTGTATTCGCTGCTCACGATGTGGTCTCCTCTACATTGGGGAGATCAAACGCAGATTGGGTGACCGCTTTGCGGAACACCTCTGTTCAGTCCGTAAGCGTGACCCCGAGCTTCCTGTCGCCTGTCACTTTAATTCAGCGCTTCACTCCCACTCTGACCTCACCGTCCTCGGCCTATTACATTGTTCCAATGAAGCTCAACGTAAGCTCGAGGAACAGCACCTCATCTTTCGATTAGGCACTTTACAGCCTTCCGGACTTAACATAGTGTTCAACAATTTCAGACAATAATCCCTGCCCCCATTTTTCATGCTGTATGATTTTGCCATTCCCATTTGCAACATTTTATCTTTCCTGCCTCTTACATAAGCACAGTATGTTCTTTCAACTCCTTCCTCCCCTCCTAAACCCCCCCCCGCCCCCCCCCCCACTGTCTCTGCACCTGCTTAATATCTGTTACATCTCCAGCTTTTTCCAGTTCTGATGAAGGCTCCCAGAACTGAAACGTTAACTCTGTTTCTCTCTCCACGGATGCTGCCTGGCCTGCTGAGTATTTCCAGCATTTTCTGTTGTTATCTCTGTTTTCTATCTCTTAGCCAATTTTGTATCAATGCTGCTCCTGCCCCTTGTATCCCATGGGCTTCAATTTTACTAACAAGCCTAATATGTAGTACTGCATCAAATGCCTTTTGAAATCCATATACACAACATCAACTGCACTGCCCTCATGCACCCTCTCTGTCACCTTATCAAAAAATTCAACCAAGTTAGTCAAACATGATTTGCTCTTAACAAATCTGTGCTGGCTCTCCTTTATTAGTTCATACTTGTCCAAGTGGCTATTAATTTTCTTCCGGATTATTATTTCTAAAAGCTTCCCCACCACTGACGTTAAACTGACTGGCCTATAATTGCCGGGTTTATTCTTCTCCCCTTTTTTGAAAAAGGCTGTAACATTTGCAATCCTCCAGTCCTTTGGCATCACCCCTGTATCTAAGGAGGATTGGAAGATTGTGGCCAGCACTTCCGCAATTTCTACCCTTACTTCCCTCAGCCACCTAGGATGGAACCCATCTGGATCGGGTGACTTATCCACTTTAATTACTGCCAGCCTTCCTAGTACCTCCTCTCGATCTATTTTTATCTCATCCAGTATCCCGGCAACCTCCTTATTTACTATAGCTTTGGCAAAGTCCTCGACCTTGGTAAACACCGATGCAAAGTACTCATTTAGTACCTCAGCTATGCCTTCTACCTCCACCAATAGTTCTCTATTTTGGTCCCTAATTGGCCCCACAGCTCCTCTGACAACCCTTTTACTGTTAATGTCTATAGAAGACCTTTGGATTCCTTTTTATGTTAGCTGCCAATCTATTCTCATACTGTCTCTTTGCCCCTTTTATTTCCTTTTTCACTTGTCCGCTGTACTTTTTATATTCAGCCTGATTCACCCTTGTATTATCAAGCTGGCATCTGTCGTACGCCCCCTTTTTCTGCTTCATTCTAACTCCTTTGTCATCCAGGGAGCTCTGGCTTTGGTTGCCCTCCCTTTCCCCCTTGTGTGAATGTACCTAGACTGTACCCGAACCATCTCCTCTTTAAATGCTTCCCATTACGCCATTACATTTCTGCCTGCCAGTCTTACCCGGGCCCGATCCCTCCTCAATTCGCTGGAATTATCCCTCCTCCAGTTAAGTATTTTTATTCTAGATTGCTCCTTGTCCTTCTCCATAACTAATCTAAACCTTACAATACTATTAATTCTATTCCCGAGGTACTCCCCAACTGTGACATTCTCCAATTCACCAACTTCATTCCCCAGGAGTAGATCCAGCAATGCCTTCTTCCTTGTTGGACAGGAAACATACTGTTCAAGAAAATTGTCCTGAACACACTTCAGAAATTCCTCATCGTCTCTGCCCTTAACACAATCATTGCCCCATTCAATACTGAAGTAGTTAAAGTCTCCCATTATCACTACTCTATAGTTCCTGCAACTCTCAGTAATTTCTTTGCAAATCTGCTCCTCTATCTCCTTCCCACCCTTTGGTGACCTATAAAATACACCAAGTAGCGTAATTGTTTCTTACCTCCAACCAAATAGATATTGTCTTTGACCCCTCAAGGACATTCTCTCTTTCTCGCACTGTAATATTTTTCTTAATCAAAACTGCTACCCCTCCTCCTTTTCTTCCTTCCCTATCTTTCCTGAGTACCTCATACCCAGGAATATTAAGCATCCAATCCTCCTCTTTTTTGAGCGAGGTCTCAGTTGTTGCCACTGCATCATATTCCCACGTGGCTATTTGCGGCTGCAGCTCACCAACCTAATTAACCACACTTTGTGCATTTACACACACGCACTCCAAACCTAACATAGACCTCTTTGTATTTTCTATGATGCCACCTAATTGTGTATTATTTCCAAGAATGTGGAACGCGTTGCCACGTGGAGTTGTTGCGGCGAATAGCATAGATGCATTTAAGGGGAAGCTAGAAAAGCACATGAGGGAGAAAGGAACAGAGGGATATGCTGATAGGGTTGGATGAAGAGTGGTGGGAGGAGGCTCATGTGGAGCATAAACGCTGGCATAGCCCAGTTGGGTCGAATGGCCTGTTTCTGTGCTGTAGATTCTTTGTAATTCTACATTTTATTTTGGCATTATACTGCAATCTTAAAAACAATTAGCGATCTTAGTTACTTTATAAAAGAGCCCTATGTATTGTTAATCCAAAATGTCTAGAAAGATTAATATTTTAGTGCTAATAATAATCATATTTTGTAATGATTTTCACAAATTCTATCTTCCTTTTCCTTCCACAGTCCTGGAAATCAAGGCAATACTAAAGTTGAAACACTCTGTTCTTTTAAAAATGATTCCACTGTTCCAGGAGTTGATAAAGTCACTGCTTACAACGAGTTCAGAGACAACACTGAGAAAATCACTGCATTAGGAGCATATTCACTGAACAAAAACAGCCTCTATGTAAATGGTACGTACTGATTCAAATTACATGGTAATATAACTTGAACAGCAAACCACTGCTATATTGCAATCCTTTCACAGCTTAAACTTAAAATTAGGTTGGGCCCAAATAGTTTTCTGTAGTTATGAACCATGCAAGCTCCAAAGTCCTCAGTGTGACAAAAAAACAGGGTGGCAGCCCTGACTCCTGCTGATCTCCAATTATCCACAAAGGTTTTCATGGATAATCAGGATGCAGATCATGACAGCGGCGATAATAAAGGGTTCAATGTAGATTACTCCTAGAAAATGAAAAGATGATCAGTTTCTCACTTTCAGGAAGAAATAACCTAATTGTGAATCTTTTTGTAATCTTGAAACTGGTGCAGTTAAGATATTCAATAATAAGTGATATTCTCGCTGAAACCCTGGGCAACATATTGACATATTTCATCTTAATTTCAGGTTATCAAGAATTGGAACCAACTACAACACCAACTATATCTGTACCTACAGTCCAAGAAGGAGACCTGTCATTTGAACTTAACTTCACAATAATAAACAGAAATTTTACTGACGCGCTGAACGACACAAATTCCCCTGAATATCAAAGCATAGTTGCCAATGTTACCAAAATGGTAAGGACCATTTTCCAGTCACTGCTTGAAATTTCAGCCTGCTGTGCAGAAGACCAGATGCATCAATTACTTTCAAGTGCATTATCTAAGTGAAGTGTTATTCAGTTCTTAATGTGTGCATTTTTGTTAAAAATCTACTTAATGAATCTATGGGCTGGATTTTGCCAATGGGGAGCTTTTGGAGGCGGGACTCCCACTTGTCGGGTTTTAGTCCCACCTCCATCGACTTGTAGCCAACCCACGCTATTTTCCCTTGATTGACCTTGTTAAGCCCGCCCAGCGGGTTTAGCAGGCCAATTAAGGGAAAGCCGGTTACTGGTGACGTCAGCGAGTGACGTTTCATCTGTCAAGAGCTTTTGACAGATGAAATGTCAACGTTTGATGGCTCTGTGAAGCTGTCAAACACTGACAATCTGTCCTCTAACTTCAGTCCTGTCACTCAGGCTCAGTTAGAGAGCTCTCCTGAGCAGAAAGCAGAAGGCTGCAGCTTTTGACAGTTCAGCGGCCATTCTGCTTTCTGTGCCGGTGAGATGAGGGACTCCGAGACCTGAAGGGATGAAGCCTGCAGGAAGAAGTAAAGGTAAGTAAAACTTATTAAAACACTTTACACTCACCTCACACACTTACCTCTCCACACTTGCACCCATCACTCACCTACACACCGGACATCTCGGCCCCTCCGACCCCCGCAGACCCATGGCTCGCCTCTCTGACCCTGGCGAGCTTCGGAGCCATCGGGAAGCCCACACTTCAGGGCTCAAAATAGGGATTCTCAAAAAAACTGCCCGTTAACCACCTGTTAACAGGCAGTTAATTGGCACTAATCCCCTTCCCGCCTCGGGGAGGCGGCTCCCAGCGCGGGTCGGCTACCCGCCTCCTGGGAAGATGGCACGGAGGCGGGTTGGGGGCAGGATGGGTACCCGCCCCCAGATTCTGCCATTTTCCCGGCAGTCCCGCCTCCTTACCCGCCTCCCCAGGGCTGGCAAAATTCCCTCCTTTGTTTCAACATTTTCAGTGAGATTTACTTTACAATTCTTGAAAAGTGTGCGATCTGTACTTACTATTGTTATCTTTTGCAGCTCATGACGTTGTATAAGAACAGCTCTTTAAAGGACAGCTACCGCATCTGTAAAGTTACAGGATTGAGGTAAGAGGATTTCTTTTGCATGTTAGGTACTGTTGAGATAAAACAAAGAAATTACCTTTAATAGATTGAGCACATTAATAGAATCCAAATCTGGTTTGTGAACTATGTTTATTAATACAATTTTTAAATTCGTGGCTGGAGCTAAATTCAACTGTAGATATTATGAGATATTATTACATACTGACAACTTGTAGTTAAAGAATTCCTTAGACATATATTGCTGATAAATTCCTGGTATCTGTTTCAGTTCAGATATCAAGTACTTGCCGTTTGTTATTCATTTTAAGTTAAAACAAAATCCCTGTACCCAACTTCAGGACCTCTGCAAATATGCATCTCACATAAAAGGGGTGTTGACCCGGAGTTGTAGCTCTTACAACAGTTTTCTGAGTCATTACGCCCTGTGAACTGTGACACGTGGGGTGTAACAGACTTGAAAATTAGTCCCAGAATGTGTCCTCAGACTGTGATAGAGTGTGTTATGGAATCCTGAATTTCTCACGCGTACATTACATAATGATGCAGTGAAATTAACAGACCAACTATTACTATATTTGCTGCACGTATACAAATATTTTGAAATAGTCTTAATAAGATACTTTAAATCAAACTTAACTTGATACGTAGACATTTGTACTATATACTATATCTTAAATACTACATTAGAGCATTATATGTGTGCTCAGGTTACTCAGGTCAGTTAAGTTATCAATGGTTTCCTTGTACAAACAATTAATTTCTCCTCCTTTCTTCCCAATAGAATTGGATCCGTTAAATGTACCTGCATGTGCTACTTCAACCCAAATGCTGCAAATGAACCAGTGACGGAAGAAAAAGTCAGAACAGAATTTACCACTGGAACAAATGGAGCAAACTTGCTTGGCAACGTCTACCAGCTGCGAAATAACAGTGTGGCCGTGGGTAAAGTATCAACTTTAATTGCATTTATTTTTAAAGATTTCCATCTTTCTATGTTGATCATTAAGTAACGCGAATCTGGGCTGGCTAATTATTCTGCAGAAAGTGGACAGAAGTGATTCATCTTTGGGGGCTGGTGGGAGTGTCACATGGTGGTGCTGAGCAGGATAGTTTAGTTCCTGACAAGTTGGCCAGATCTCAAGTTCGGCCCCTATTAATGAGTTGCACAAAGGTGGTGATTACAGATTCTCTGTAAAGACACATTTGTTCACCAAGGGTGAGATTCTGAAAAAGCTCTCCAGCGATCATTGGTTATATCAATTATTTTTTAACTTTTTAGGTTTTGGACTTGAGGGAATTAGCAATAAACATTTGTTTGGTAAAGTCAGTTATTTCTTGTAAATGTTAAGCCTGTCAACAACTTTCAAAAAGAATTTTCAAAATAATGTCATAACCAACATGATTGCTGAAAAATAGATGAAATGTTGAATTACGATTAATTATTTAAAAAATGTATTCAATTAGATTTCACTATTAATTGAACTGTATTTATTTTATGCAGAAGCTAAAGCACCCGTCTCTAGTGGCAAAATAGAAATACCATATTGGGGAATCATCCTCATCGTGCTGGGCATACTACTCATTCTCTTTCTGCTCTTCCTCTTATGTTTATTGGTAAGTACATCTGATTTTTCAATACTGTGCAGTGTCTCATTGCAAAGCTGAAGTCTGGAAATGTACAGCATATAATAGAAAATAATTCACTGTGTGCATGACCAAGTCCTGTATGTAGGTATGATATTTAAGATCACTGGTCAAATCAGTCACAAGGACCATTTGTCGCCAAGGTTTAACAACACTTAATTATTGATCATTATTATTTAATTTTAAGTACAGAATAAAATCTATTAGTTATTGTTATGACGAAGTAGGATATTTCAAGAAAAGCCTGCTCTTAATATGAAACAAAAACAATGGGGGAGAAATTGAGTATCACCCCGTTTACATTTAGTGGTAATGAAAAACTAGCACCGGGTGCTCTGCCAGTGAATCCGACGCAAACTTCGGGTTTAGCACTCCAGGAAGGAAGTGGAGCGCTAAATCAAATGCTACCACTTTCCTTGGAGCGCTAAAGTTCAACAAGAGGGGCGGTAGCGGTGCAGCGCCGCCTAATGTTGAGGGCAGCGCTGCCGAGAACAGAGGCTCCTTCCCCCCCTTAAAGGGAAGGGCCATCGCTACAGGCTCTGCATTAAATCGATGTCCCTCGTCGCCGACAGCAGCAGCGATCAACGACGATCAGCCCCAAGCACTCTAACACGGTGCAGGGCTGATCAATCGTGGCACAGGAAAAAACCTAAGGGGTGAAAACAAATTTTTCATTGACACAAGCAGCCTTACCTTTAAATACCGCTCCCCAAGCAGCCGGCCTCCCTAGCAACGCCTCCTGCAGCTGTCGGTGTTATCGCCCAGCGATGCTGCAGGGGGCGGAACCGAAGTTCGAATCCGGGGTGCTACCGGGGCGCTGCGCAGTCGGATGATGTCACGATCTCTGGGCGCAGGAGATCGTGGCGCTTGAAGTTACCGCCGCTGGAAACCTGCACGTCAATTTCGCAGGCGTCGGTACTATCTCTGTGGCCAGTCGCAAAGCCGGTAGCGCCCCGTTATCGCCCCCTGGAGGCACTAACGGGAGGTGCAAAGGAGGCAAATTTCTAGCCCAAAGTTCTGGAAACACCAAGCAGGTCAGTCAGCCAGAGAAAAGACAGGTCTGTGTTCCAGGTAGAGCCTTTCTTCTGAACTGAAACAAAGATAAGCAAGCAAGGGAGAGGGAGGGACACAAGCAGACCCCATCATATCACCAGCACCTCCCACTGTAAAGAAACTGGAGAATATAAGGAAGATCTGTAGTTACTAACAGCAATATTCAGATTAGAGATTAGCTGCAAAGTGCCCAGGAGAAAGATGGGATACTGTTCCTAAGCTTTGTTGGAACAGTGTAGGAGCCGAAAGAAAGAAAGAAATTTGCACAAATTACAGCAGTTTCATGAAATGTTTTTTTAACACTAATTCCTCCATTCATTGGTTTCTCCACTGACCAGCACTATAATTTAAACAGGGATATGTTTCAATACCAGTTCTCTGCCTTTCTCCAAAGTGAATGAATTGGATATGGATTGGGATAAACTATTAGTATTACGGTTTCTATAGTACTGTATCTGTCAGGAGTACACATTCTGAAATGATACATTGGACTGCTGAAAACAAACAATCTCAAGGGCATCAAACATGTTCTAAAATTAAAGTGCTTCAGTGCAAAGAAACTGACTGGTTATTTATTGAAAGTAAATAACATTTATACATTGTTGAATATAAAGAAAATGTTTTATGACAAATATAATGAGATTCACAGTTTCCCACAAGAGCTGCCCTTCAGATTCCCTGGCAGTGGGGCCAGGTCAGTTTGACAGGTGGCAGGTGGCAGGTGGCAGGGTCCGTCCCACTGAATCCACTAATCACCGGTTCAGTCAGTTCTCCTGAAAGCTTCTCTAGCTGAACGACAGTTTAGGACAGTTAGTTGGACCTGGGCAACGGGACTAATTTGTATGGGTGGTTATGAGCCTTTGGTCACACCTATCCTCCCGTTCCTGCCATACTGAAGTACTGTAGAAATCATAACAGACGCCCTCGTAAACAGCAACTTTGCGGGAGAGAACACGGCCAGGATCATGGCCGATTTGTCTGGGTCAGGCTAATTTGCATATTTTCAGCGGGCTCCAGGCAGGATTTCTGCCTCTATTAGGAAGCTCACTTTGTGGCGGGGGGGGCGGGGTGTGGCGGGGGTGGGGGGGGGGGGGGAATGGCTGCAGTAGCCCTCAAGCACCTACTGCAGCCTAGCATAGGGCTGGAATTTTTTTTTAAATCTCACATTGACCGATGCAATAGATTGATCAATGCAATAGATTGCCCAGTAATTGCACTAGGCAATGCTGTGGTTTAAGTTGCTCTTCTATCCCCATAGCAACCATTGACACCAGGAGCCCTGTGTTGCTGTGCCATGAGACAGAATTAATAAATGATCTCATAGTAAAGGATCCTCTCGGAAAGAGTGATCATAGCATGGTTGAATTTCAAATTCAGTTGGAGGGTGAGAAAGTTGTATCTCAAACCAGTGTCCTGATCTTAAACAAAGGCAATTACAATGGCATGAGGGCAGAACTGGCTAAAGTGGACTGGAAAAATATATTAACGGGTAAGACAGTTGAAATGCAGTGGCGGACATTGAAGGAGATATTTCATAACTCTCAACAAAAATATATTCCAGTGAGAAAGAAAGATTTTAAGAGAAGGGAGCACCATCCGTGGCTAACTAAAGAAGTAAAGGATGGTATCAAATTGAAAACGAAGGCATACAATGTTGCCAAAATTGGCGGGAGACCAGAGGATTGAGAAATTTTTAAAAACCTGCAAAGGATGACTAAAAAAATAATAGAGAGAGAAGATGAATTATGAGAGAAAACTGGCAAGAAACATTAAAACAGAAAGTAAGAGTTTCTACAGGTATATAAAAAGGAAGAGGGTAGCTAAAGTAAATGTTGGTCCCTTAGAGGATGAGACTGGGGAATTAATAACGGAGAAGGGGGAAATGGCAGAGACTCGGAACAAATATTTTGTATCTGTCTTCACGGTAGAAGGCACTAACAGCATCCCAAAAATGGATAATCAAGGGGCCACAGGGAGGGGGGAACTAAAGACATTCACTATCACTAGGGAAATAGTAATTGGTAAAATAATGGGACTAAAAGACGACAAGTCCCCTGGACCAGATGGCCTGCATCCCAGGGTCTTAAAAGAAGTGGCTGCAGAGATAGTGGATGCATTGGTTGCAATATACCAAAATTCCCTGGACTCTGGAGAGGTCCCAGCGGATTGGAAAACCACAAATGTAACACCCCTATTTAAGAAAGGAGGGAGACAGAAAGCAGGAAACTATAGACCAATTAGCCTAACATCTGTCATTGGGAAAATGCCGGAGTCCTTCATTAAGGAAGCAGTAGCAGGGCATTTGGAAAATCATAATGCAGTCAAGCAGAGTCAGCATGGTTTTAGGAAAGGGAAATCATGTTTAACAAATTTGCTGGAGTTCTTTGAGGATGTAACGAGTAGGGTGGACAAAGGTAAACCAGTAGATGTGATGTATTTGGATTTCCAGAAGGCATTCGATAAGGGGCCACATAAAAGGTTACTGCAAAAGATAAGAGCTCACGGAATTGGGGGTAATATATTAGCATGGATAGAGAATTGGCTAACTAACAGAAAGCAGAGAGTCGGGATAAATGGGTCATTTTCCGGTTGGCAAACGGTAACTAGTGGGGTGCCACAGGGATCGGTGCTGGGGCCTCAACTATTTACAATCTACATTAATAACTTGGATGAAGGGACCGAGTGTAATGTAGCCAAGTTTGCGGATGATACAAAGATGGGTGGGAAAGCAAGTTGTGCAGAGGACTCAAAGAATCTGCAAAGGGATATAGACAGGCTAAGTGAGTGGGCAAACATATGGCAGATGGAGTATAATGTGGGAAAGTGCGAGGTTATACACTTTGGCAGGAAAAATAAAAAAGCAAATTATTATTTAAATGGAGAGAGATTACAAAATGCTACAGTTCAGAGGGACCTGGGGGTCCTTCTGCATGAAACACAAAAAGTTAGCATGCAGGTACAGCAGGTAATCAAAAAGGCAAATGGAATGTTGGCCTTTATTTCAAGGGGGTTGAGTATAAAAACAGGGAAGTCCTGCTACAACTGTACAGGGTATTGGTGAGACCACACCTTGAGTACTGTGTACAGTTTTGGTCTCCTTATTTAAGGAAGGATACACTTGCATTGGAGGCAGTTCAGAGACGATTCACTAGATTAATTCCAGAGATGAGGGGTTGACATATGAGGAAAGGTTGAGCAGGCTGGGCCTATACTCTTTAGAATTTAGAAGAATGAGAGGTGATCTTATTGAAACATATAAGATACTGAGGGGGCTTGACAAGGTAGATGCAGAGAGGATGTTTCCCCTCGTTGGGGAAATCTAGAACTAGGGGGCACAGTTTCAGAATAAAGGGTCGCCCTTTTAGAACTGAGATGAGGAGGAATTTCTTCTCTCAGAGAGTCGTAAATCTGTGGAATTCTCTGCCCCAGAGAGCAGTGGAGGCTGGGTCATTAAATACATTTAAGGTGGAGATAGACAGATTTTTACAAGATAAGGGAGTGAAGGGTTATGGGGAGCGGGCAGGGAAGTGGCTTTGAGCCCAAGATCAGCCATGATCTTATTGAATGGCGGAGCAGGCTCGAGGGGCCAAGTGGCCTATTCCTGCTCCTATCTCCTAGAGATAGCGGATGCACTAAGTATGATTTTTCAGAATTCATTAGACTCGGGAACAGTGCCCATGGATTGGAGGGTAGCTAACGTTACCCCACTATTCAAAAAGGGGGGTAGGGAAAAAGCAGGTAATTACAGACCTGTAAGCCTTACATCAGTTGTGGGCAAAATGCTGGAGTCCATCATTAAGGATGAAATAGCGGAGCACTTAGCAAATGGGGACAGGATAGGACAGAGTCAACATGGATTTACAAAGGGTAAATCGTGCTTGACTAATCTATTGGAATTTTTTGAGGGAGTAACTGGTAAAATAGATGGGGGAGAGCCAGTAGATGTGGTGTACCTGGACTTCCAAAAGGCCTTCGATAAGGTCCCACATAAAAGATTAGCAGGGAAAATTGAAGCTCATGGGATAAAGGGGAAAGTATTGACGTGGATAGAGAACTGGCTGTCAGATAGAAAACAGAGAGTTGGAATAAACGGCTCATTTTCTGAATGGCAGGCAGTAACAAGTGGGGTACCACAGGGATCTGTCCTGGGTCCCCAGCTGTTCACAATTTACATTAATGACCTGGATCAGGGAGTCGGATGCAGCATTTCCAAATTTGCAGACGACACTAAACTAGGAGGGGGGGTGGGCTCAGAGGAGGAGACCAGGAAGCTCCAGAGCGATTTGGACAGACTGGGTGATTGGGCGGATAAATGGCAGATGCACTATAATGTGGACAAGTGCGAAGTTATCCACCTTGGGTGCAGGAACGGGAGGGCAAATTATTATTTAAATGGCAATAAATTGGGAGAGGGGGAAGTACAGAGAGACCTGGGTGTTCTTGTACACCAGTCACTGAAGGCGAGCATGCAGGTGCAACAGGCGGTCAAGAAGGCAAACGGTATGCTGGCCTTCATAGCAAAAGGGTTGGAATACAGGAACAGGGATACCTTGCTGCAGCTGTACAGGGCACTGGTGAGACCACACCTCGAGTACTGTGTACAGTTTTGGTCGCCTCATCTGAGGAAAGATGTTCTTGCCATGGAGGGGGTGCAGCGGCGATTCACCAGGCTGATACCAGGAATGGCGGGATTGACCTATGAGGAGAGACTATGTAGTTTAGGGATGTACACACTGGAGTTTAGAAGATTGAGAGGGGACCTCATAGAAGTGTATAAAATTCTGACAGGTCTAGACAGACTAGATGCAGAAGGAATGTTTCCCTTGGCGGGTGAGAACAGAACTAGAGGACATAATTTAAGGATAAGGGCTAAACCATTTAGGACAGAAATGAGGGGGAATTTCTTCACTCAGAGGGTGGTGAACCTGTGGAACTCATTGCCACAGAGGGCAGTGTACGCCAGCTCATTAAATATATTTAAGAGGGAATTAGATATATTTCTACAGGCAAAAGGGGTTAAGGGTTATGGAGAGAAGGCGGGGACGGGATACTGAATTGGAGGATCAGCCATGATCTCATTAAATGGCGGAGCAGGCTCGAAGGGCCGGATGGCCTACTCCTGCTCCTATCATCTATGTATCTATTTCTTATGTTCTTATGTTCTTATGACTCACAGTTTATATATGTCATGCGTATCTTTTCAATATGCTCGGCCCTATTAGAACTGATGTATTCTATGTCCTAATCACTTTCATCACCTCCGCCACCTGGAGTTTTGCAAGGGAGCCAACCTTACTCAAGCAGAAGATCCAGTTTATAACTCCAACTCAGCTATGGGGGAATGGTTTCCATGGATATAAATATTGCACCAGCGGCAAAAGACATTAATCAACATTAGTCGCACCCCCCCAAGCCTTTAACTGACATGAATGAGCAGTGGGTATTGAACTAATGCCAAAATCTTAATCCTGATAACTTTTGTTCTCACGGGGATAGAAAATTGGGAACCGCAATAAATCTTTGACTGTGATCACTGATTTTCCAGTTTTTGGAGCCTTTTAACACAGCAAAACACATATAGATTGTGTGTCACAGTAAACTGCCCTTCAGCTAATCATTTTTAAAAATGCAACCTGCAGAATAGAATACAATAACCTTTATTTCACAAAGCAAACTGAATAGAGAGCTGAGCCGTACTCAGTTGATGGACGAGGCAATTGGTACATTCAGATAATGTAACAGAATTTTATTTATAGAGCTTATATAGTGTTACATAACAAATGATAATATCTGGTATATTTACTAACATAACATTTTAATCTTTCAGATTGCATTATGTCTAAAAAAGAAGTATCATGGATCCTACAACACATCGCAAAACCCTGCTGGAGTCTACTATCCACATCAGAAATACTACTGATAGGAAATATTAACAATAAATAACAATCATGCAGATTACAGATTGCTTAAAGTAGAAGAAAGTACATTCCTACAATTATTTAGTTAAACTGAACTAAACTAAAACTAGAGCTAACTTGAAACTGAAATAAATGCACTTTAGTAAAAACTTCAATTATTTTTACATATCCTATGATTTTTAGATATGTAAAGACATGTTGGCCTGTAAACCTATGATGCTTTGGGGAGCTTTTGGGTGTGATTGAGGCAGACAGAGGGGGATTCTGAGGTGCGAACCCGCAGGATTTCTTGCATGACGCGGGCGTACAGAGCTTTCAGGAAGGCAGACGTAAGAGCACCAGATTCTGAAAGGCCGGTTTCCTTACAGCTGCTATAAGGAAAGCAGACTTCCTGGAAAGGGCCCATTTTCTCTAAAATGTCTTCGTTCGTCTGGAAAAATCAGATATGGGTATTGTGACTGTCGCAAAGCTCCTGGAAGCTGGCCAGATAGAGCAATGGCCTTCAAAGCAGGACACCAAGCCCCTCAGCAGCAGAAGCACAGAATGCAAGTGGGACCTACAATACTGGGCTCAAAATTGAGGATGTATGCTTGCCACTGAAAGTTAAATTCTTCTGCCCAAAAGCACTAAGAAAAAAAGCACAATAAAATGGAAATAATGATTGTTATAAATATCTGGCAAAATTAATGATTTCACTCAGTAGATTTGTTAACTATTTTAGGAACTGAACAAAGTAGTGACAAATAAAACTAGAAGCTTCTGTAACTAAATTCGATATATTGTACAATTCAAAGACTTCTCTGGTTTTGCAGATCTTTTTCTACTGTTGATTGAGTCAGTGTAAGCTACCTTAAAGTAACTGACTACCGTGTTTTATTGTAGTGCTGTGATTGCTCAATTGATTTTCCTTATGAGCCATATTCCAATAAAAGAATACACACTTCAGATGTTCTACATTCCTCAGGGATACATTTTAAGATTCTACTTGAAGTATGGCACACAAGGAATAAACAAACTTCTCATTGTGACAGAATGCTCAGGTATTCTTGAAGTTAAACAAGATGCTGACAAAAGGTACAAACAGTTGAGTGTTTCTGAGTCCTGGGTGTTTCTCATGTGAATCGGTTGCATTAACTTATTGTCACCAGTCAGACGTCTTCTGTAATATCTCGAATGTTATATTTATCCGTATTATCTTTACACAAACCTCAAGGATATGCACTTTGATAATAGCTATTACTGTTGTGTTCTGATAGTTACATATTTATAAAAGCAAACTATTTTAAAATAATTTTATAATGATATAAGAAAAATATCAGAGTATTTATATAAACTTTATTTTTCTGATGCTGAACTTTTACAACTTTTGTAAATCTGTCATATAATAAAATACAAGAATAAACCATGCTTTGCAACAATTCATAATTTTGTATTTAATTTTTTAACATCATTATATGCTGAATATTGTAACTTACATTACAATTACACATTTTCTTCAATCAAAATTGACGTTAATCAGAATAAAGATAACCGCCCACCCCTGCTATGGGCCTTCGCTGAGAATTGGAGCAAACAGAACTCCAGCTGCTAAGCCAGGACTGAGAGGCCTGCAACAATGGTGAGGACCAATGACTGAAGCAGCTAAATTGACTCCAGCCCTGAAGGTCTTCTGCGGTAGCTAATAAAAGGAACTGCTGAAGCCACCAGCCCAGATAAATGCTCCAATTTTTGTGGGACAAGGGCAAGGCTGATCACCTGCTTTTTCTGGGTACTTCTCTAAATGGGCATCCCTCCAGTGCTGTTTAAATGCCATTACAATTCCTAAGCCTGCTCCAGGCACAAGCAATCTTCCTCCGATCAGAAGTTCCTGGTAATGCAAAGGTGGCAGAGGCCCAGCATCACAAGTCATCGCACCTTTTTCCTGTATTTCGCGGCAAGAAACTGGGCATTACTCACGTACAAATGGGAAAATTGGCCCCATATTTTCTCATCTTAGGAACAGATATTAGGGCTAATTCTCTGATGCTTAGCATGCCATGTGCGCCTATTTTTGAGGTGCAATGCAGAGGAACAATGTACTGTGTGTTGACTTCTCAAATGATGGTATCAACTTTTCAGATTTCTGAAATGAGTACAATAGCCACATAGGTGGCCTGCTTTTCCTGTACAAGTGGTTTATGACTCATATAAATTTCAAACTTCTCAATCAATAAAATTTCTTTCATAAGGAAATAACTTGCATTTATATAGCACCTTTCACAACCTCAGGACAGCCCAAAATGCTTCACAGCCAGTGAAGTACTTTTGAAGTGTAGCTGCTGTTGTAGGGAAACATGGCAGACAACCTGTGCACAAGATCCCACAAACAGCAATCAGATAAATGGCTAGAAATTCTGTTGTGTTTTTATCTAATGTGATCTTGGTTGAGGGATAAATGTTGGCCAGGACACTGGGAGAACTCCCCAGTGCAGCAGCCCCAAATGGCCTTAGAGCTAAAGTTTCATGAGAGCCAAAAGTGAGGTTGAGCTGGCCCATGGCACAGGTGCTCTCGAATAGCTTGCCCAAAGTGTTTGCCCTGTAGCAGACTTGACTGGGAGGCATTAAACCAGGTAAGGCAGCAGCCCTTAAAGAACTGCAGCTCATCATTAAGGGAAAAGTTGTGGTGGCAGATAAATTGATTAATTGTTCGCAATGGCATAGTGAAGACATGTAGAATCATAGAATGGTTACAGCACAGAAGGAGGCCATTCAGCCTGTCGAGCCCATGCCAGCTCTCTGCAAGAGCACTTCAGCTAGTCCCACTCCTCCTCCCCCTCCAGTATGGGCAACACTGCTCCCCTCGATGCTGAAGAGTTAGAGGCCCCACTGCCAGAGGTGACCTAATTGGGACTGAGGTCTACCTTCTACTAAATGCATAGGTGTAAACTGCATGGAGTCAAGTCCCCAACCAAGTCAATGCAGTCATCAAAATCTCTTATACCTAGCTGCAAATGAGGAATAAATCTGCTAGTATCAGAAAGAAGGTGAAGGTAAGTGAGATACTTTTATGTATATTTCTTGTGGGGCCCATCAAGTATAACACAAAGTTAACTTGGAAAAACTTCTGCACCCTCCTGGAGGTATTGTTTAAAGCATTGTACACAATGATTGGCCTTTTGCACATCCTATTTCATTGTGCTAAAGCAAATAGCACATTTTCTTGAAGGTGGAGGTAACAGTTCAAGAACAGCAAACAGCTGCTCAGGCTTCCCGGCCACTGCTCTCCTGTGCTAGGGGGTTTCTCAGTGGGATCAGCAGTCATGGATACAGAGGTTAGTCCTGGTATCCGACAACAATTCCCTAGTTTTACTTCTCCTTCCATAAATGTGGGCACTGTGACTGCTGCACAATCAAGGTATCATGTCCGGAATATCGTCATTCTTATGCAACAACAGCATCTTTCATTTATATAGCGCCTTTAACATAATAAAATGTCTCAAGGCGCTTCACAGGAGCGTCATCAGACAAGATTTGACACCGAGCCACATAAAGAGCTATTAGGACAGGTGCCCAAAAGCTTTGTCAATGAGGTAGGTTTTAAGTAGCGACTTAAAGAAGGAGAGAAGGAGATTTAGGGAAGGAATTCCAGAGTTTAGGGCTTGGTAGCTGAAGGCATGGCCGCCAATAGAATCATAGAATCATAGAATGGTTACAACACAGAAGGAAGGCATTCAGCCCGTCGAGCCCGTGCCGGCTCTCTGCAAGAACACTTCAGCTAGTCCCACTCCCCCGCCCTTTCCCCTTAGCCCTGCAATTTTTTTTCCTTCAGGTACTTATCCAACTCCCTTTTGAAAGCCACGATTGAATCTGCCTCCACCACCCTTTCAGGCAGTGCATTCCAGATCCTAACCACTCGCTGCGTAAAAAAGATTTTCCTCACGTTGCCTTTGGCTCTTCTGCCAATCACAACAGAGTAGTGGAGCGAAAAAAATCGGGGATGCGTAAGAGGCTAGAATTGGAGGATCACATAGATCTTAGAGGGTTGTAGGGCTGGAGGAGGTTACAGAGGTATGTCACTGACTTGGACATATATTGCCATTCCTTCATCATTGCTGGGTCAATATCCTATAATTTCTTGCCTAACACCACTGAAGGAGCAACATCAACACAAGGACTGAAACAGTTCAAGCAGAAGCCTCAGCCACTATTAAGTGACTGCTTAGCTACTTAACAAGTGCAAAATTAGCATCATTACAGGGAAGCCCTGACTGACCAGGTTTCAAGTGCCTAGGCCAACAAAATCCTGTTCTGATGAAAGGTCATCGACCTGAAACAAACTGTTTCTCTCTCTCCACAGATGCTGCCTGACCTGCTGAGTATTTCCAGCATTTTCTGTTTCTATTTCAGATTTCCAGCATCTTTTGTAAAATACTGTTCAGTTTAGTTTATTTAATGGAGTTTAAAAGCATTTCAATTTTAAAACATTTAAAAATTGGATGATTATTATTCACATTTCTAAAAGCAGAAAAGATAGCCAAAAATACATTTGCTTTTGTATTGATGCAGACTGTGCAGTTCAATTTATGTGCAAAGTCACTCAAAGAACAATTAGGCAAGAGAGGTTGGCGAGACCTCCAAGATGGGAGTGTAACTGTAGCTAGATGTGAAGCCAAGTTTTTTTAAAGCTTCCAGTAGCCTGCCTGGGAATGTTTTATACTGAGCAGTTATGTCTCCAAAAATGTGTGGGTTAGGTTGATTTGGCTATGATAAATTGACCTTAGTGTTAGGGGGGATTAAATATGTGGGGTTATGGGGATAGGATGGGATATGTTAGGGGGAATTAAATACGTGGGGTTACGGGGGTAGGGTGGGATATGTGTACTGTGGGGATTAAAGCAGGGACAGGGTACTGGATTTGGATGATCAGCCATGATCGTATTGAATGGCGGAGCAGGCTCGACGGGCCGAATGGCCTACTCCTGCTCCTAGATTCTATGTTTCTATGTTTATGTCTGCTCTGGCCAAAGACAAAAATACAACCACTATTCAGATGCCAATGTGCATCATTGTTCCTGCACGAGAGCAATGAGGCCGCTTGCAGTATAACTCTTGCGACCCTGCATCATATTTTAAGATTCTGCTCTGAGGTACCTGTTGTATATGCGAAGATCTCTCCTGGGTTTTTTTTCTGCTGTTCTAAGAATAATTTCTTACATCGCCCTATCTCTTTTTAAAAACTGGAATAGGGTGTTTTGCACTGACAGTGCTAACAACCCACTGGACACACCTGTTCCACACTGCCAGCTTGCGTTGTTGGACAATTCTGAAGTGTTTTCTGGAAGATCCTGTTGTGGAATGTATCAATTAACAAGGCATTGGCTCCAGCTGCCTTTCCCGTTAAAATCTAAGGACGGATTTTAAAATTACCTAAGATTCTGAAGAAGATTTGCTGGAAGCTTCTCCTGCATTGTCAAGACATTTTTTTAAATTCGCTTATGGGATGTGGGCGTCGCTGGCAAGGCCAGCATTTATTGCCCATCCCTAATTGCCCTTGAGAAGGTGGTGGTGAGCCGCCTTCTTGAACCGCTGCAGTCCGTGTGGTGAAGGTACTCCCACAGTGCTGTTAGGTAGGGAGTTCCACTAGTAACTGCCACAAGTATGCTGCATGTTCGACTAATTAGGATTGAGTAAACATTTTACTGCAGGGCTAAAAAATGTGTGACTTTCATTTTCCCCCACTCCTATTCCAAAGCAATAGTGAAGTTCCAGCTTATACAGCCAGATTGGTTAGATAATAGCTCATGAAGGCATCATTTTACAGACTAACCCTTAGAACACAATGGATACCTTTACTTGCCAATGGGAGATCCTTCCTGTTTTGACAGATAAAACTAATATCAGAGATTGACTTGATTAAAACTATGATGTGACCATAGAATTAAAGCAGCACTCCCGATCAGGAACAACACTCAAAGAAAGTGAAGATCAGAGATAGGGCTAAAATGCTGCAGCCTTAATTCTTCACCCAGGCTTCCTTTGGGTGCAGCTCCCTGCTGAGATTGCAGGAGTGAGTGAATTTATCCTCTTATGAATATTTACTTATGAAGCTTTCAATTGGTGAAATTTTCTCGTTTGGAGCTGTGGTTCCTCAGTGTGGGAAGTTAAAGAAAAATTAAGAAGGTTTACAGACAGTATTTCCCTCATGTTATAAGTTGCATTAACTAGTGAGGAATGCTGATGATATTCTTAAATTGCCTTTGAACTGTGTTATTATCACCCACCATTGATGTTCTGCCATTTGTAAAGTGTTCAATTGCAAAAAGCAAAAATAAAAACAAAAAATAATTTGTTACGGGCAAAGGTAAATGGAAGCTTATGGGGTTAAAAGTATTTTTATATACTTTGATTTTATATTAGTATTTTTAGTTGAATGGCAAAACTTACAGCCATTTGTGGAGCATATGAGTTTCTCTACAGTACCTGCTAAGGAGCTGGGAAGCGCAAAACTGTAGAGTTTCGCAATTATCGCGATTCAAAATAACATGAGAGAAGCAGATTCAATTGATCAGTTTTATTAAACGAAATGCTGTCCTGATAATAAAGGACGCAGAAGCCTGTAAAATGGCCGCCGCGCATCGTGGCAGAAGCTTCCAGAGACACAGTGGACAGACAAGATGGCGTCGAATATACATTCAGTATGAGATTGGATCATACTCGGTACACATTGATAAAGACAGGATGCAACCCGTTTGCATTTTGAACAATAGCAATGATATAAGTGCTGGAATCGTTTTCCTATGCACAGTAAGGATCATTGAACTGGGCCATCGAGAACCCATCTAGACACATCAATACACAAATACCCCCCCGGCTCAACAATGAGAGAGACATTGGCGGGTGATTAAGCCAGTATTCGGGGGGGCCCAAAACCAGTCGAGGAGACGATTCATACACATCCTGGCTGGCTCAGCAATGGAGAAAGCATTAATGGATAGTTGGCCAGTTTCAGGTGCTACCGAAACCCGTTAAGAAGATAATCGCCCCATGCTGGGAGTTTTAAGCGCCAAAATCACACAAAGGATAAACATTTAGATTTGAGCGGGAGATAAAGCGGACATAACAGTATAACTATAGGGGACAAATGTCCATCGGTCTCTTGCTGAACTCGCTTGACTTTTGGGCTCTTGATTTTGCTCTGGATGCTTTTTGACTCTTGACTCTTAGCCGGGCTGGTCGGTTATTCAAGTGTTGGGTGGAGCTCAATCGGAACGAGCCGCCTCGACAAGGGCAAGTAACAGGGTACACCATCCCGAGTGTCGGTAAACGGTGTCTGGACCCGGAGGCCCGAGTGACGAGAAGAAAGACGAGAAGAAAAACGAGAAGAAATTCCACGTGCCGCCACGGTCAGTAAACCCCGACCGCGCCCGAAAATATAACGACAGAACTTTCCTTTGAGTTCTACCGACTTCTACATGTACCGTACCACAGGAAGATTCTTCTTTGAATTCTAAGACGGTTTGAGTCCATCGACTGCTTCATGACATCAGGGAGTCTGGCTTGCCTTTCGCGGCAGCGAGAGTAAACAAGTGGGGTGCAGAAACCCTTCCAAACACGTGACAGTCAGGCGCTGCAGCGAAACGAGCGGAGTGCCTCACTTTAAAATCTCCGAAGTAAGCCGAGTGGTGAGCATGTTTTCCGATCCTACAAATCCAGACGTAGTTTAGGTATTGTTAAGGGAGGGTGGTTTTTATAAGGCTAAGGTATAATGTGTTCCCCTTTTTACGATGTGCCGTGTGTTCTCCATTTCCATAGACCAAGCTTTATGAACGTGTGTATACTTGTACTCTCTTTGATTTGCGCCTATGACATGTATTTCATGATTTTAGACGCCATGCAGTAAAGATATTCATTTCGTGCTATTCAACCGGGTCTATTTGAGTTTTTCTCTGCATTACTGCTCCTTGCATCTAAGTCCAGGTGTCAGAACCGTAAGGGCGAGTGGGTCGAACCACTCACAGGTGCTTATTGCAAAAAGGCTGGCCGGAGACCAGAGCAAGCAATAGTATAGGCAACGAAGACCTAACCTCGCACCAGCACCGTCTGAGACACGCCCCCTTACAAAACTGAGGCACCACACGGCCAGCACTGGTGTAATTACAGCGTGACTGGTTTACATAGAAAATTTGCATTATAAATTTGAACATAGGAATTTATAACCAAAGGTGACTCAAAAGTGTGACAGAAACATGACAATAGAAAGTAAGGTTTTATACATAAGATTTTGTAATTTTTAATAATGTAATTGTTAAGATAAAATGCGAATTTTAAGATTGAAATTTAATATAGTGTGGACAAATGAAACACGCAAGATATGAACATTCATAACCACAACCGCTTAATGGCCACTGATAGGGAGATATTGCGAAGACAAATGAGAAGCTTTACTGCTAACATTAGCTCATAGAAGAAGTCAAAATAAGTCTCCACACCAACTCTCAGATATAGCTTTCACCCTGATAATAACCATGGTAAATTGACTTTATTAACATTGGTGTGATATCCGCTGTCTTCATACACACTGTTCTGAGAGAAACTAACAATGTTGTAAGATTGCAGCCATGTCACTTTACTGGTCAATTTGAGCTTTCTGGAAGCTCTCTGAACTCTGCCTGCAGTCAAGATCTGAAGCCACAGAATGTGGTTAGCAATAATTAGAAGCTATGTATAAATGTACATGAATAGTACATTTCAGTTACACAGCGCTTGTGTCTTAAGGGAATAACAGGGTGTAAGAGACAGCCAGCTGAAAGTGTATACCAGCCACACTTTAATTACTATTGGGCAGACTTAGCAGTGACTCTGAAAGTTCAGCCTCTGTAGGGAGGCAACAATTGACTCGAATTGCCTTGCCCATGGCTGTGCCATTGACAGCAGCTATTAGTTTCTAGGCTAAGTGGTGATTTTGCTTTTTGTAGTATTCCTCCTATAAACGTGTGACACCAGAGGGTAGATTTTTCTGGTCTAATGAATGGGCACAAAGTAGGTGTAACCACTGGGAAAAACGGACTGCAACCTGCTATTCTAGCTATCTGTCCATTTAGTTCCACGTTCAATTTTCTAGTCGGGTTCTGTACTATCGGTAGCTTGCAGTCAATTATATTAAATTTAGGCACCAAAGACGTAATTTCGATATCCAAACACATCCTCAGTATTTAACCTGGCACGGTGCTCAGTCATCTCCCTACCATGAAAAATTACCATCCAAGGCTGCCCGGCTGTACCGGTTACAGATGTGCACTTAAAGAGCCCGATCCTTAGATCAGTAGCAGCATTTTGAGGCTAATTCTGAACTTATTTTGTTGTCTCTCTCCTGTTTCCATTTAGTTGGTCAGGTGACTTTATGCCAAGTGCTCCGGCACTACCTTTTTTTGGTTTGTCCACATTATTAGGACAATAGGTTTTTCAATTGGAATCCTCCTTTACTTCTCTTTTTGGAGGAAGACAAGGAGAAGCAATGAAGAGATGCCAAGCAAGTCAGGCTGCACCAGAGGCAACCTGTTCCCAGCTGCCAGTGTTCTCCCATTCACATTTACAGGCAGAACCATACCTACTTACAATGGCCAGGTGGAACTTGCCACGTAGACCTTGGGTCAGCAGGCAGTCAGATTCAGAGCTGTGTCACCTGCTACAAGTGGCACCTACAGTTAGCAGGCACCATGGGGCTGGCCTTGCCAGTGTAATAGTCAGATGTACCCTCATATCCTCTTCCACCACATTCTTTCAAGAACGTTACAATGCCGGCCTACGGGCAGAGAGTCCTGGAGTGGAGTGTTGTGCTACTTCATCACTTGGCCACAGACCCAGTTTTCCATCTCCGCATTTATTATGACAGCCACTGGAGTTTGTCAGATATTTTTCTTACCTTTTACTGTTGCTACCCACATTTTTTATCATGATGCAGCTTCAGGCAGCCACATCCCTTTAAATTTACCCATTTAAGGGCTGCTTACAATTGGTGGTTTGCCCACTGGCAGGTTTCCATTGCCATGCCCAATATGGGGCAGGAGCTCACCCACAGTGTGTAAATGTAGCAATCTCTGCATTCAGGTGGCGCTAGCGCACTAACGGTCAGGTGGGTGCTGTGAATGCACCCTACCGCTTAATAAGAGGCTGATCAGAAACTCTACCCTAAATTTCCTTCAACTTGGAAATGCTCCAAGGAGATCAGAAAAGAACGCACTAGACGACTGCCAAGTACCAGGGCTGCTGAACATTTCTACAAGTAGATACATAAACTTACTTGTTTCTTCGTAGCTGGGAAATTACTCAGATATTATCATACAAATTACTTGTGTGTTTACATGAAACTTTTTTTATCCCCTGCTTTAATGCAAGTCTGTCACAAAAGTGGAAATAGTAATTATTATAATATTATAGCTATAATTACTTATGATTGACCTTCTGTCAACCAAGGTTGAGACAGGTACGGAACACTAAAAAAGTCACTTTTAGACTCTTGAGGGGAGATTTTCCCACTGGAGGCGAGATGGAGGCGGGTTTCAGTTTGGGTGGGTTTGAAACTCGCCTCCACTGATAGGTTTCAAAATTTTGCGATTTTCCCATGATTGTCCACTTGATTTCAGAGGTGTGGGATGCCCTTGCTCAATTAGTGTTTTGGGACTGAAACTCGCCTCTGTTGACAGCACTTTTCCAGGCTGATTTCATGGCTTGTTGCTCCCTTGGCTCACTCCACAGCATTTCTGCTTCCACTGCACCACCTCCAACATCTTTTGAGAATCCTATGTCCAATTCCAAGGCAAGGGCCTACCCGAGGCTCTCAGATGAGGCGCTGCAAATGTTGTTTGAGGGGGTGACAGCTAGCATGGAGGTGCTCTTCCACTCACCTGGGAGGAAGAGGCCTGCCAAAGAAACCAAGGCTGTGTGGGTACAGCTGGCAAGGGATATAACCTCCAGATCTGTGTGCAGATTGGGAGACTGTTTCTGTGTATTGATGAAATGCCATCCCTGTTGGAAAGCATTAAAATGATTTGAATCCAAAATGTTGGCGCTATGCCATCTGTTCTTTCGCCTTAGGAAGCTCCACATTGCGGGCACCGCCACACTTGCGTTGTCTGGTTGGTGGCCTGAGTGAAAGGAGGCCAGAGAGTCATGTCCATTGTCAATGAAGTCCTAGGATGGAGCCATGGGCATGTGCCAACTTGGCCAACCTATGCAAATCTGGCCATGATAAGTTCATCCCTTGCATCCCTGGCAGCCATGTGCTCGCATGCTGCCACTGCCGCTGGTCGATACACCAGCGCTCTGACCTCCTCCTGCTCCTCCTCCTCCTGCTCCTCCTCCTCCTGCTCCTCCTCCTCCTCCTCCAGATCCTCCTCCTCCTCCTCAGCCTCCTCCTCCTCCTCCTCCTCCTCCTCCTCCTCCTCATCTTCATCTGAGGAGGGCTGGAACTGAGCTGCTTGCTCATCAGGACGCTGCAAGCCACGACGCTGTGTGATATTGTGCAGTGTACAGCAGACCACGACCATTCTGGAGACCCTGTATGGTGTATACTGCAGGGCTCCACCTGATTGGTCAAGGCAACGGAAGTGCATCTTCAACAACCCAATGGTCTGCTCTATGATGGACCTGGTCGAAGTGTGGCTGGCGTTGTAGCGCTCTTCAGCCTCGTTAGCTGGCCTCCTGATCGGCGTCATTAGCCACTTCTTCAGGGGATAGCCTTTGTCACCAAGGAGCCATCCATTAAGTTGGTTTGGTGGATTGAAAAGCGGAGGAACATTAGAGTGCCGCAGGATGAAAGAGTCATGGCAACTTCCACAGAACTTGGCGCAAACATGCAAGAACTCCTTCTTGTGGTTACACACCAGCTGTACGTTGAGGGAGTGGAAGTCCTTGCGGTTGACAAAGATAGTTGGGTTGTGATGGGGCACCCTAAGGGCCACATGTGTGCAGTCTATGACACCATGCACCATTGGCATGCCTGCCATATTTGCGAATCCAACCGAACGGGCGGTTATACTAGCTTGATCCCTTGTGAACTGGATGTAATTGTGGGCCTTAGCAAAAAGGGCATCGGTAACCTGGGTGATGCAACTGTAGGTGGCTGACTGGGAGATGCCGCTGATGTCTGCTGATGATCCCTGGAAGGAGCCTGAGGCAAAGAAGTTGAGTGCGGTGGTGACTTTGACAGCCATTGGTAAGGGGTGTCCACCCGTTCCTCTGGGCACCAGGTCTTGCTGCAGCAGGCCGCAGATCTCTCGGACAACCTCTCGCGAAAGTCTCAACCTCCTTTGGCACTGCTGCTCACTCATGTTGAGGTAGCTCATCCTTTGTCTGTAAACCCTCTGTTGGGGGTATCTCCTGCGGCGAGGTGCCTCGATGCGCTGGTGCCTTCTGCCCTGTGCAGCATCAGGTGGCTGAGCAGGAGGTTGGGGCTCCTGCTGCTGTTGCTGCTGAGCTGCCTGGTTCTGCTGCTGCCCTGGATGGTCCTCATCCTCATTTGAGGTCCATGGTGAAAGAAAACGAATGGTTCCCATGCTGCTTGTAGATGCCTCCTTTGGGGAAGCGCTCATTGCAAGCGGGGAGAGGATCTTCCAAGGAGGTCCCACAGTTGATGGAGTCAAGCTGCAGCACCTCCGACTTCGGAAGGCCTTCTAAAAGTGCTCAGAGACTTTTTAAAGCCAAGGTCTGGCACCTGCAAGTAATCCTTGCTGCAATAAATGATGTCTTGTTAGACCTGCAGCAGTGAGGAGGCCACCCACGAGTCAACCCGCCAGGTTTACCTGGCGTGGTTCAAGAGGTGCGTGGATCACACCGAAATGCGGGGAAATTCACGAGGGCCTCTCAAAATAGGCTTAGAGACCCTTAACAAGCATTTAAGGAAGTTAATTAGCGCAATGGCCAGCTGGAGGCGGGAGCGTTTCCCGACCTCCAAAACCGGCACCGGCAAAATCCCACGGAGGCGGGTTGGAGGCAGGTTCCGAACCCGACCTCTTGGAATCTAATTTTCCCGCCTTTCCCACCTCCTCCGACATCAGAAAATCGCCCCCTTGGCTTCACTTGCCAATTTTGTCCAATTTTAGCCACTTCGGCTAATCTTATTAATTAATAGGTCTGAGAGGCTAATCTCAGCAACTTTAATAAGAAATACAAGATTTGGCTTCTGCCTTATCTTATATTAATATATCAATCATAGTAAACTTGCAAATCTGTGTAAGCTTTTTATTTTGACTGGCATTAAATTGACAGCAAGACCAAATCTTTTGAAACAATTTGGAATAAGTTTATTAAACACACATACTCATGCACATCAAAACAATAGCCTACTGGTATCCTATGGCTTTCTTTTGAACATCAGCAACTGCTCCGCTGAGTCAGGGGCAGTGGCTAGTATGGTATTGGGGGCCCAGGCTGTCGGTTGAGGAAGGGGTCTGTCTTCCTCGTGCCAGGCGCTTACAACAGCGTATGGCCAGTATTGCTGCTGCAGGGATTTTAAATCTAGGTGATCTGTTGGGGAGCCCTTGCTAACAGCATTGCAGGGCTCAACAACTATAACCTCTATCTCCCCAACAATTGCAGCGTCCTTGGCTGCTCTGCCTGCTCTGGAATTTCCCTCACTATGTGGACCCCCTTTTCTATGGGCTGCTACCTTTCCTATGAAGCAGGGCTGGGATCGCTGTTTAAGGTATGACCAGAGCAGGCATAACCAGGGCCCATGGACCAGGGCCTTACCGTCTATTGTACGGTAGTCATTTTTGTGGTATAGGGGCAAGGAGAGCATGGTGTTCATAGCATAGGCACTATCGGACCAAATATTCACGGGTCTATCTGAGGTTTCTTTCACGGCGGTTAGAAGTGCGGCGATTTCTGCATATTGTGAGGACTGTCGGTTACATCGTCGCTGGATGGTTCTCTCTGGCAATACCACAGCATACCCGGTGTGGGGGGATCCCTCGATGTGATATGAGGACCCACCGATGTAGACATCTGGGGCTCCCTGTATGGGCTCTTTCTGCACAGGATGGGTCTCAAAGTTAATCAGGGGTAGCAGACATTCATGCAGTTCCCCCTCATAAACCAGAAATTGTGGCAGCAATGTGGTGGGTTTGGAAATGATACCAATGTCTCTTTCCATAAATTCCAATGTCCATTTGCTGAGGTGCTGCGAGGAAGCTAGCGAATCTCCAGCTTTCATCAGTAGGTTCAGAGGCGTGTGAGCGCTGTGAAGGATGGTTGCTTGTAGCCCTGAAATAAAGGTAAAATGATGTACCGCCCAGAAGACAGCCAGCAGGTGGCGCTCGCACGCGGTATATGTCTTTTCTGCCCCCTGCAGGATTCGAGACGCATATGCGATGGGTTGTAGCCGATTAGCTCGCGTTTGGCACAGAACTGCGGCGAGGCTTTGTTCTGTGGCCCCGACCTCCAAATGGAAGGGCTGCGTGGGATCCGGAGGAATCAGACATGCGGCCTGTATCACTGCAGTTTTTAATTTGGCCACGAACTGGGTGTGAGCATCAGTCCATGCCGGGCGTATGTCATCACCCTGCAGTTTTATCAAATCATACAGGGGCTTTGCGCACTCTGCAAAGCCTAGGATAAAGTTCCTTTGGTACCCCACCAAACCCACGAAAGATCGTAGGGCTGTTTTGGAAGTGGGTAATGGTAGTCGCTGTATTAGCTCCACCTTGTGGGAGTCGGGGGACGATCCCTCTGGAGAAATGGACACTCCCAGAAAGGTGACCTGTTCTTTTACCAACTGAGCCTTACGGAGATTCACCTTTAGTCCCGCCTGAGCCAACAATGTCAACAGTTCGTGCAAAAGGGACCGATGTTCCTCCATGTTATCGGTTGCCAGCAGTAGACCGTCTACGTATTGTAGCTAGCAGGTGGGGCGGGAAAAGTCTTTTAAAACTGCAGCCATTCTTTTGTGGAAGATCGTGGGGGCATTGTGGAACCCCTGAGGCAGGCATGTCCAGGTGTCGCTCTGGTCCTCAAATATGAGCGCGAATTTGTACTGGTCCTCCCTTTTAACAGGGATACTCCAGAATCCATTGGCGATGTCGAGGGTCGAGAAGTACTTGGAACCAGCAGGAATTTGAGATAATATGGTGGGAGCTTCTCTTACTACCGGTGAGCAGGCTGGCGTTACAGAATTTAACTTTCTGTAATCAATAGTCAGTCGCCAGCTGCTATCAGGCTCTTTAACCGTCCATGTGGGTGAATTGGTTGTGAAAGTGCCGGTCCTAACAACACCCTGCTCGACTAGGGATTTTATGGTGTCTCGGATGTAAGGGTGACTCTCCCTTGGGATGGGGTACTGTTTAGTAAATGAGTGGGGGGGGGGGGGTCCCTCAATAGACTCTTCGCCTGCCAGTTTTCCACAATCATGCTTGCACGTGGCAAACACCGCTAGGTGTTCCTGAATTAGTTTTGCCACAGCTTCATTTTCGCTCCCCGGAGGGTCATACTCGGATGGCTTTTTAACAGCAAAAACAGAGTGAGCATCTGAAATTTCTATCACTCTTGCATTATTTCTCAATCCCATCCAAACACAGTCCTGATTGTAATATATTACCGCGCCATACTGATCCAACACATCAGTCCCTAAAATTCCCCTTCCGTCGGGGGTGGTCCTCAGCATCGGCGCTGGGACCTTACAAGTGAGGCCTCCCAACTGAAGTTCAGAGGCCTTCCCTGTATATGCGGTGGTTGTATCACCATTAAACCCTTTAAGGGCCGTACAACCCTTGCCCGCCGCTGCATGGCGTTCAGGGTATGGGGTGTGGATGATGGTAACGGCTGAGCCAGTGTCTATAAGCATAATCTGCTGCCAGCCCCCATGCACATTACGCCGTAAAGAGGTGGTCACTACTGCTACTTGTGTCTCCAAGGTACTCCATCCTTTACTGCCCTCCTGGGGATTATACTGACTGCCTTCCACTTCCCAATCTGTCTCCCCCTCGTCCCCTTCTGTTGTCTCTGTTATGGCTCCCCGTGTTACTGCGGATACTAGAGCCTGTTGCTGCCCTAATTTACTCTTGAGCCGCGCTATTTCTAGGTGGCACCGGGAGTGGTCTGCCTCCCTATGTGGCTTCTTAATTGCTTCCCTTAATGCCCCCCTAACGTCTTCTACTTCCTGCCGGAGCCCCAGGTTTTTCAATTTATATTTCTTGAGCTCTAACCTCGTTTCATTTGCTGCTGCGACTGCTGCTCCTGCATTTAAATTGAGAGGCTTTGTTGCTGTAGCAACGAAGCTGCCTGCTCGGCTCCTCTTTCTAGTTGCTTGATACGGTGGCCTAATCGATCGATTTCTTGTCTCAAATGCTGGATTTCTCCCTCCTTTAACTGCCTAACATGCTGGATGCCTTCTTCTTTCTGTTCTTTCATACTTTGAATCTCTTTTTCTTTTAGTTCAATCTCTTTAACTTTTAATTCTTTTAAATCTTGGATCTCTCCCTTTAAATCTCGAATCACTTTTGCATCCTGCCTCATTAATTCCTCATCTCTCCGAGAACAGTAATGTGCCCCGAATGCTAAGAGACCATTTGCCTGTTTGGGCCTTAGCTTTCCCTCATCTACCCTCTCCTGGATAAATGCCACAAGCTCCCCAAAGGACGCATGTTGGCCCTTACAGATGCATCGTGCCTGTAACTCTTGTAAGTCCCTTATGGACACCTTTTCGTCTATTTTCTCATGGTAGGCTACAGCTACGTCTTTTGCTGGCTTTTTGTATCCCCCCGATCCCTTCATCCTGTGTCTTTTTAATTTACTTTTAAACTTCGCACCACAGCTTAGAATTGCAACTCCCGAAATTTTCCAATTGTTTAAAAGAATGATCTAAAGCTGTCTCGCCAGATCCCGGACGAGCCCCCAGTTTTGTAAGCTTTTTATTTCGACTGGCATTAAATTGAGAGCAAGACCAATTCTTCTGAAACAATTTGGAATAAGTTTATTAAACACACACACTCATGCAAGTTTATTAAACACACACACTCGTGCACATCAAAACAATAGCCTACTGGTATTTATGGACTCTACTCGATTACAACAGGTAAGGTAATGGTTTAGATTTACACAGACTGGTACCTCCCTGAGTCAAGCAATGCACGCGGCCTTTTTCCTTGCTTCTTGGTCTGCTCTGTAGAGGGAGGGCTTATTGTTCTTCCGCGTGGTCGTCCAGAGAGAGAGAGAGAGAGCCTTTGGTTCCTTGTTTTTATATCTTTTTAAAGTCCATTGTCTTCTAGTTTAAATTCTTAAGATGTCACGATTGGGTCTTAGTTTCATGGCAGTTCTTGATTGGCTTTCCTTTGAACATGTGTCTGTCAGCAGTGGCTGGTGCCATTTCTTGCTTAAGTTAATTGTTTGTTGACACCTTTTAATGGCTCTTGAGTTTCGATGGTGAGTTTCGATGATGTCTCTGTGGGGGGTTATCCTGTTATGCAGGTTTCCTTTGTTAAGTTTTGCGCTGTTGCCTTACCCAGGGGAGATCCATACACAGCAAATTTATCTTTATTACATACATCTTATATTAATGTCTCGAATCCATCACACATACAAAACATATATTTTTATTCTTACAGCTGCCATCCTTACCTGGTCTGGCCTATACAGTAGCATAGTGGTTAAGTTCAATTCCCACCACGGCAACTGGGGAGTTTCAATTCAGTTATTGAAATAAATCTGGAATCAAAAGGTAGTATCAGTAATTGTGACCATGAAACAACCAGATTGTCGTAAAAACCCATCTGGTTCACTAATGTACTTCAGGGAAGGAAATCTACCATCCTTACGTGGTCTGGCCTATACATGACTCCAGACCCACAGCAATGTGGTTGACTCTTAACTGCCCTATGAAATGGCCTAGCAAGCCACTCAGTTGTACCAAACCATTATGGAAAATAATAATAAGATTAAAACCGGACGGACCACCCGGCATTGACCTCGGCACGGCTTCGGACACGACAAAGGCACACCCAGCCCAGTAGACCCTGCAAAGTCCTCCTCACTAGCATCTGGCAAATTGTACCAAAATTGGGAGAGCTGTCCCACAGACTAGTCAAGCAACAGCCTGACATAGTCATACACTGCCAATGTCTTAGACACCTCCATCACCATCCCTGGGTATGTCCACTTGGAAGAAGCACTGAGGGTAGCAAGGGCACAGAATGTACTCTGGGTGGGGGACTTCAATGTCCATCACCAAGAGTGGCTCAGTAGCACCACTACTGACCAAGCTGGCTGAGTCCTGAAGGACAAAACTGCCAGACTGGGCCTGCGGAAAGTGGTGAAAGAACCAACACGAGGGAAAAACCTACTTGACCTCGTCCTCACCAATCTACCTGGTGCAGATACATCTGTCCATGACATTATTGGTAGCAGTGACCACTGCACAGTCCTTGTGAAGACGAAGCCCCGTCTTCACACTGAGCACACCCTCCATCGTGCTGTGTGGCACTTCCACTGTGCTAAATGGGATAGATTCAGTACAGATCTAGCAGCTCAAAATTGGGCATCCATGAGGCACTGTGGGCCATCAGCAGCAGCAGAAATGTATTCCACCAAAATTTGTAACCTCATGGTCCAGCATATCCCTCACTCTACCATTACCATCAAGCCAGGATGCCCAATTTGGGTTCTGCCAGGACCACTCGGCTACAGACCTCATTACAGCCTTGGTCCAAGCATGGACAAAAGAGCTGAATTCCAGAGGTGAGGTGAGAGTGACTGCCCTTGATATCAAGGCAGCATTTGGCCGAGTGTGGCATCAAGGAGCCCTAGTAAAATTGAAGTCAATGGGAATCGGGGGGAAAATCTCCACTGGCTGGCTTCATACCTAGCACAAAGGAAGATGGTTGTGGTTGTTGGAGGCCAATCATCACAGCCCCAGTATATTGCTGCAGGATTTCCTAAGGGAAGTGTCCTAGGGCCAACCATATTTAGCTGCTTCATCAATTACCTTCCCTCCATCATAAGGTCAGACTTGGGGATGTTCGCTGATGATTGCATAGTGTTCAGTTCCATTTGCAACTCCTCAGATAATGAAGCAGTCCATGCCCTAATGCAGCAAGACCTGGACGATAAGTGGTAGGTAACATTTGCGCCACACAAGTGCTAGGCAATGACTATCTCCAACAAGAGAGAGTCTAACCACCGTCCTTTGACATTCAATGGAATTACCATCGCCGAACCTCCCACCATCAACATCCATGGGGTCACCGTTGACCAGAAACTTAACTGGATCAGCCACATAAATACTGTGGCAACAAGAGCAGGTCAGAGTCTAGGTATCCTGCGGCGAGTGTCTCACCTCCTGACTCCCCAAAGCCTTTCCACCATCTACAAGGCACAAGCCGGGAGTATGATGGAATACTCAACACTTGCCTGGATGAGTGCAGCTCCAACAACACTCAAGAAGCTCGACACCATCCAGGACAAAGCAGCCCGTTTGTTTGGCATCCCATCCACCACATTAAACATTCACTCCCTCCACCACCGGCGCACCATGGCTGCAGTGTGTACCATCTACAAGATGCACTGCAGCAACTCGCCAAGGCTTCTTCGGCAGTACCTCCCAAACCCGCGACCTCTTCCACCTAGAAGGACAAGGGTAGCAGGCACATGGGAACTCCATCACCTCCAAGTTCCCGTCCAAGTCACACACCATCCTGACTTGGAAACATATCGCCGATCCTTCATCGTCGCTGGGTCAAAATCCTGGAACTCCCTCCCTAACAGCACTGTGGGAGTACCTTCACCACATGGACTGCAGCGGTTCAAGAAGGCAGCTCACCACCACCTTCTCAAGGGCATATAGGGATGGGCAATAATTGCTGGCCTTGCCAGCGGTGCCCACATCCCTGGAAGGAATAAAAAAGAAGACTGTCCAATGGCAGAAGGCATCTGAACCATTAATGAACCAAGTAACAAAACAGAGGGCACAAAGTGTAACTTGTGGGGAGGCCCTAATCAGTGAACAGTGAGTGCAGGAATGTGAAGAGCTGAAACGTAGGGGGCGATTTTGCCAATGGGGGCGCGTTGGAGGGGGACTGCTGCTTGTCGACTTCTGGCCAACCCACGCTATTTTCCCTTGATTGACCTTGTTAAGCCCGCCCCCAGATTCTGCCATTTTCCCCGCAGTCCTGCCTCCATACCCGCCTCCCCAGGGCTGGCAAGATCGCGCCCATTGTTTAGAGGAATGGAGAATGGACGCGGTACATTTAGCCAAACCCTAAGCATGTTACAGAATATGCGACCAGCAGGGAGAGAGGTAGTTGTGGCAGTTCTGGAAAGTGAACCGAGAAAGGGAATAGGACTCTCAACTGGTTCCCTAGCGCTTGCACCCACTCTGTACTCCATGTCACTATACCCCTCCCTTCCACCGACGGAGAAAAATGAGGAAACTTTTAGACAGGATGACAAGCCGTTAATTGCAGCTCTTACACAGGTTATCATGGAGTTATGTAAAGAAACCTTGGTTATTTATAGCAAGTGCAGCAAACATTAGAAATTGCAAGATAAAATTGAAATCAGAGAAAACAGATACAAAGAATTTTTTTTAATGTTTTCTGTGTGCTGTCTCTTTTAAAATGTGTGTGAAACTGTTCGCTTTTCGGAGCAGCTGATTGCAGCTGGCTCCGTCCTTTTTCAGTTTGCAATGTTGATCTTGTGTAAGCCTTCAATTAGTTAGCAATAAGAATGTTTAAAATTTTAATCTTTGTTTTTCCTGCGATGACTAACATGACAGTTATTAGATTCTGTTACTCCAATTGAGCTCAGACCCAAAAATGGAACGTCATTATCTCAAATGAACACATACACATGTACGTATATCCATCGCAGGAAAAACAAAGGTTAAAATTCTTATTGTTAACTAATTTAGGCTTACAAAAGCTACAACACTGGCATCTATCCAACAATGTGGAAAACTGCCCAGGTATGTCCTGTCCACAAAAAGCAGGACAAATCCAACCCGGCCAATTACTGCCCCATCAGTCTACTCTCAATCATCAGCAAAGTGATGGAAGGTATCATCGACAGTGCTATCAAGCGGCACTTACTCACCAATAACCTGCTCACTGATGTCCAGTTTGGGTTCCGCCAAGACCACTCAGCTCCCGACCTCATTACAGCCTTGGTCCAAACATGGACAAAGGAGCTGAATTCCAGAGGTGAGGTGAGAGTGACTGCCCTTGACATCAAGGCAGCATTTGACCGAGTCTGGCATCAAGGAGCCCTAGTAAAACTGAAGTCAATGGGAATCAGGGGGAAAACGTTTCACTTGCTGGAGTCATACCTAGCACAAAGGAAGATGGTTGTGGTGGTTGAAGGTCATTCATCACAGCCCCAGGACATCGCTGCAGGAGTTCCTCAGGGCAGTGTCCTAGGCCCAACCATCTTCAGCTGCTTCATCCATGACCTTCCCTCCAACATAAGGTCAGAAATGGGGATGTTCGCTGATGACTGCATAGTATTCAGCGCCATTCACAACTCCTCAGATAATGAAGCAGTCCATGCCCGCATGCAACAAGACCTGGACGATGTTCAGGTTTGGGCTGATAAGTGGCAGGTAACATTCGCGCCACAGAAGTGCCAGGCAATGAGTATCTCCAACAAGCGAGAGTCTAACCACCTCCCCTTGACATTCAATGGCATTACCATCGCCGAATCCCCCACCATCAACATCCTGGGGGTCACCATTAACCAGAAACTTAACTGGACCAGCCACATAAATACTGTGGCAACAAGAGCAGGTCAGAGGCTAGGTATTCTGTGGCGAGTGTCTCACCTCCTGACTCCCCAAAGCCTTTCCACCATCTACAAGCCACAAGTAAGGAGTGTGATGGAATATTCTCCACTTGCCTGGTAGAGTGCAGCTCCAACAACACTCAAGAAGCTCGACACCATCCAGGACAAAGTAGCCCGCTTGATTGGCACCCCATCCACCACCTTAAACATTCACTCCTTCCACCATCGGCGTACCGTGGCTGCAGTGTGTACCATCTACAAGATGCACTGCAGCAACTTGCCAAGGCTTCTTCGGCAGCACCTCCCAAACCCGCGACCTCTTCCACCTCGAAGGACAAGGGCAGCAGGCGCATGGGAACACCACCACCTCCAAGTTCCCCTCCAAGTCACACACCATCCTGACTTAGAAGCATATCACCGATCCTTCATCGTCGCTGGGTCAAAATCCTGGAACTCCCTCCCTAACAGCACTGTGGGAGTATCTTCACCACACGGACTGCAACGGTTCAAGAAGGCGGCTCACCACCACCTTCTCAAGGGCAAGTAGGGATGGGCAATAAATGCTGGCATTGCCAGTGAAGCACTGATCCCATAAACGAATAAAAAAAACACAGCAAACTGAAAAGGGTGGAGCCAGCTGCAAGTCATATGAGTTGAACTAAAGAACAAGAGAAGGACAATCACACTGCTGGGAGTATACTTTAGACCCCCAAATAGTCAGAGGGAGATAGAAGAGCAAATATGTAGGGACATTTCTGAGAAGTGCAAAAACAATAGAGCATTAATATTGGTCCATAAATTTGGGTCGGAGGCTTCCCGCGGGCGCAAGCCCCCGACCTGCACTTACATCGCGCACCTGCCGTTGTGCTGTGGGCCCGCGTGGGATTCCGATCCTGGGCCTCCTCCAGCTGCCGGTGTGCAGTGGACAGGAAGACCTGTCAAATCTATGAATAGAGATCGGCCCCAAAACCTAAGTAAAACTTCAAATACATTTTTAAAAAAACATCACATTTTTAAAATAACTATAAATTACATAAATTAACTATTTTAAACAAAAAATAAAATTTTTGAAAAAATTAATTGAAGTTTTTAACGGGGCTAAACATAAACTTACCTTTCTTTAAAGTATTTAAAAATGATAAACCTGTGGAAAAATTGTTTCAATTTTACTTAATTCACCTCTTACCTTGTTAAAAGCGGGCCTTGCATCTGCTTTTTCCACGCGCAGCTGCTAGGGACTTACCCGCACGGAGAAACCTGTAAAAAAAGCGGAAGTTCCAGGTCTACGCGCTGCCTCTCCGGCGCACGTGTTTGACCTGCGAACCCCTTCCTTCAAGAGAACGGAAGTTCCGGTTTCCAGCGCATGCGCAGTGCATGCACGAATCCAGCACTTCCGTTGGCCCTACGGGTGAGTACATAGCGCGTACTCACCAGTAATGAACGGAATTTCAGGGCCAATAGTAGGGGATTTCAACTACCCTAAAATTAACTGGGATAGAATTAGTGTAAAAGGTCTAAGAGGGTGCAGAATTCTTAAAATTCATTCAGGAGAACTTTTTTAGCCAGTAGGTAGTGAGCCCAATAAGAGAGGGGGCAGTTCTGGACTTAGCTTCAGGGAAATGAAGCTGGGCAGGAGGAAGGGGTATCAGTGGGAGTACATTTTGGTGGTAGCGATCATAATTCAGTTAGATTTAGCGTAGTTATGGAAAAGGAAAAAAATAGACCAAGAGTAAAAGTTTTCAATTGGGGAAAGGCTAACTTTATTAAGCTGAGATGTGATTTAGCAAAAGTGGACTGGAAACAGCTACTTGAAGGTAAATCAGTGTCAGAGCAGTGGGAGGCATTCAAGGAGGAGATAGTGAGGGTCCAGAGCAAATATGTTCCCATAAAGAAAAAGGGTGGGACTCCCAAATCTAGAGCTCCCTGGATGTCAAGGGGCCTACAGGGTAGGATAAGGCAAAAAAGGGAAGCTTATGTCAGCTACCGTAGAGCTCAATACTGCAGAAAGCCGAGAGGAGTATGGAGAGAGGGCATGAAAAAATATTGGCAAGTAAAATCAAGGAAAACCCAAAGATGTTTTATCAATACATAAAGAGCAAGAGGATAACTAAAGAAAGAGTAGGGCCTATTAGAGACCAAAAAGATAACCTGTGTGGAGGCAGAAGACGTGGGTATGGTTCTTAATGAATACTTTGCGTCTGTTTTCACAAAAGAGAGGGACGATGCAGATATTGTAGTTAAGGAGGAGGAGTGTGTAATATTAGATGAGATAAACATAGCGAGAGAGGAAATATTAAGGGGTTTAGCATCTTTGAAAGTAGATAAATCGCCAGGCCCGGATGAAATGTATCCCAGGCTGTTAAGAGAAGCAAGGGAAGAAATAGCGAAGGCTCTGACCATCATTTTCCAATCCTCTCTGTCTACAGGTGTGGTGCTGGAGGACTGCTAGCATTGCACCATTGTTTAAAAAGGGAGAAAGGGATAGACCGAGTAATTACAGGCCAGTCAGCCTAAACTCGGTAGTGGACAAATTATTCGAAAAAATGCTGAGGGACAGTATTAATCATAATTTAGAAAGGCATGGATTAATCAAAAGACAGTCAGCATGGACTTGTTAACTAACTAACTTGATTGCATTTTTTCAGGAGGTAACAAGGAGGCAAGATGAGGGTAGTGTATTTGATGTAGTCTACATGGATTTTAGCAAGGCTTTTGACAAGGTCCCACATGGCAGACTGGTCAGAAAAGCAAAAGCCCATGGGATCCAAGGGAAAGTGGCAAGTTGGATCCAAAATTGGCTCAGTGGCAGGAAGCAAAGGGTAATGGTCAGCGGGTGTTTTTGTGAATGGAAACCTGTTTCCAGTGGGGTTCGCAGGGCTCAGTGCTAGGTCCTTTACTTCTTGTGGTATATATCAATGATTTAGACTTCAATGTAAGGGGCATGATTAAGAAATTTGCAGATGATACAAAAATTGGCTGTGTGGTTGATAGTGAGGAAGAATGCTATAGACTGCAGGAAGATATCAATGGACTGGTCAGGTGGGCAGAAAAGTGGCAAATGGAATTCAATCTGGAGAAGTGTGAGGTAATGCATTTGGGGAGGGCTAACAAGGCAAGGGAATACACAATAAATGGTAGGGTGCTGAGAAGCATAGAGGAATGGAGAGACCTTGGAGTGCATGTCCACAGATCCCTGAAGGTAGCAGGACAGATAGATAAGGTGGTTAAGAAGGCATATGGGATAACTTCCTTTATTAGCAGAGGCATAGAGCAGGGAGGTTATGCTTGAACTGTATAAAACACTAGTTAGGCCACAGCTAGAGTACTGCACACAGGTCTGGTCACCACAATACAGGAAAGATGTGATTGCACTAGAGAGGGTAAAGAGGAGATTTACGAGGACGTTGCCAGGACTGGGGAATTTTAGCTTTGAGGAAAGATTGGATAGGCTGGGGTTGTTTTCTTTGGAACAGAGGAGGCTGAAAGGAGGCTTAATTGAGGTGTATGAAATTATGAGGGGCCTAGATAGAGTGGATGGGAAGGAGCTATTACCCTTAGCAGAGAGATCAATAACCAGGGGGCATAGATTTAAAGTAATTGGTAGAAGGATTAGAGTGGAGTTGAGGAGAACTTTTTTCACCCAAAGGGTGGTGGGGGTCTGGAACTCACTGCTGAAAGGGTGGTAGAGGCAGAAAGACTCATTGCATTTAAAAGGTACTGTACTTGGATATGTACTTGAAATGCTGTAACCTACAGGGTTATGGACCAAGAGCTGGAAGGTGGGATTAGGCTGGATAGCTCTTTTAAGGTCGGCACAGGAGGTGATGAATGGCCTCCTTCTATGCCTTAAATTTCTATGAGTCTTTTACAGACTGAGTGATAATCAAATTATTAAATTATGAATACTGGCCACCGTAAGACACCCTAGCTGTAAGTAAGTCGAATTAGGATTTGGTTTAATCTCATATGATTAAAGTTTTAGTTTTTTTTTTAATTTAATGCAATGGTTAAAAGATGTTAATTCCCAGGATGCTTCAGGGTTTGATTTGTCAGGGTACAATTTAGCTGACACTATGCTTTAAGTGTTTGCTGAAAGTACAGGATATAAGATTTGCATCTCTTGACTTGTTTTCATGGCCACGTTAGGAAACAGTTAGCCAAGGCAGTTTTAAGATAAAGATATGGAATAATGGATACAGGATGAAAACCAGTTGGCATCTGTTGTTTTGAAGGAAATACATGGCATGAGACAGGGATTGTATGATGGGGATGTGGTGAGCTACGGGGATCTGGGGTTTCATTCATGCGAGTCGGAGTCTGATGAGCTGGTCACGGACAGCATGTCCGGAAGGCTGATTATCTCGCTGCCTCCGCCCGCCCTCCTGTTTCTCCTCCTCCTTGCCCTCCTCCTCCTCCTAATTCTCCTCTGCCTCATCGTCCTCCTCCTCATCCTCCTCTGCCTCGTCGTCCTCTTGAGGTAATCCTGCAGTCCCGCAGCCCCCTTGACTGTGAGGAAGTGTTGTGAGTAGAAGCCTTTAACAAATAATGAGTGCCTTCTGCACTTGAAACAACATTCGCTGTCACCAAAGAAAACTTGAAATAACTAAAGAAAGCTGTTTCAGTTGCAGGAAGTAGCAAACAGGCACTGAAACTGCAGAACCATGTTAGGTACAGCTGATTGGGGGATGGTGCCTTTAAATATCGTTGCTGCAGCCTGCTTCCTGCTGGTAGACGTCAGCTCTCCCTGTCGTCATTCTGCGCTGCCAGTAAGGCAAGTGGCTACAACGAAGTTGGGAGATCAGACGTCCGGTGAGCGTTGCACTTTATGGCACTCGATCATATTGTTGGGGTCCAATTGATATATTCCCTTAAAAAAATTGAATATTTGTCCTGATGCTT
Organism: Squalus acanthias; assembly: GCA_030390025.1. Lineage (NCBI taxonomy): Eukaryota > Metazoa > Chordata > Chondrichthyes > Squaliformes > Squalidae > Squalus > Squalus acanthias. The sequence goes on along the minus strand of CM059443.1, from coordinate 17,573,504 downwards.
ATCTTTGCCAGAGTAAACAATCTCAGGCGCTCCAACCTTTCCTCACAGTTCAGATGCCTAAACTAGGTATCCCTTTGATCACTGTATCCCTTTGATTGCCTTTGATTCACTATCTCCTATGCTTGGAAATCCTTGCTATGGTCTGGCAACCAGAATTATACAGCACTCCCGCTGTGGCCATTACCAGTGTCTTGCATAGATAGACTCATATAACGTGCTTGGATTTATGCCCTATATCTCTGGCTATAGATCTCAAGATCCAGTTAGCTTTCCTTAGTGCTGCCACACATTGTGCTGTTTGTAACAATACGTTATGCACCAATGCTCAATATTCTTACCTATGCTGTGTCCTGTAGTCTAGAGCCATTTAGTTTATGTTCCCATCACCATTGTTACTTTAGATTGACGTAGATGGGTGTAATAGTTTGTAACTATTGTAAACCTGGGCGTGGAAAGTTCAAGATGATTGCGAAGAATGACTCAAAAATCTGACGCCTATATTTAAGACATGAAAGCAATAGCTTTCAGGATGGCTTGGGGTGGAGAAAATATTCCTCTCTATAATGTTTATTTTGGCTACATGTTGCTAAAGCTGTAACATGCAAAAAACAATTTGGTTCAGTGAGCAAAATAAGGTGTGGCAATTGGAAATATCACATATACCAACAAATTTTGCATCTGAATTTCCAGCCTGTACTTTCGATCTGAATAGGTGAGTTGAAAAGGACTTAACAGAATCACAAGACATACATTGTTACAAGTTTTGGGTCTTGCTTTAGATATTCTCGCAGGCACAGTACTGCTGCTAAATTCCATAAGTGCCTTCTGCGTTATAACTGAGGAAAGCTGTAACTGCAGCAATTTTTAAGAATTTGGACAAGTGTCATAGATTTAGGGATGTGCCTGTACTTCCCAATATCTAACTATATGATAGCGAAACCCGGGGGGGGGGTTAAGAATAGAACTCTTGTGATTTGAATTGGATACTCAAAAAGGCACATCCAGCCCAGTCGACCCTGCAAAGTCCTCCTCATTAACGTCTGGTGACTTGTGTCAAAATTGGGAAAGCTGTCTCACAGATTAGTCAAGCAACAGCCTGACGAAGTCATACTCACAGAATCATATCTTTCAGCCAACGTCCCAGACTCCTCCATCATCATCCCTGGGTATGTCCTGTCTCACCAGCAGGACAGACCCACCAGAGGTGGCGGCACAGTGGTATACAGTCGGGAGGGAGCGGCCCTGGGAGACCTCAACGTTGACTCCAGACCCCATGAAGTCTCATGGCATCAGGTCAAGCATGGGCAAGGAAACCTCCTGCTGATTACCACCTACCGCTCTCCCTCAGCTGATGAATCAGTACTCCTCCATGTCTATCCCTTTCTCCCTTTTTAAACAACGGTACAACGTTAGCAGTCCTTCAGTCCTCCAGCACCACACCTGTAGACAGAGAGGATTGGAAAATGATGGTCAGAGCCAATGTTATTTCATAGAAACATAGAAACATAGAAGATAGGAGCAGGCGTAGGCCATTCGGCCTCTCGAGCTTGCTCCGCCATTCAATGCGATCACGGCTGATCATCCAAATTCAGTACCCTGTCCCTGCTTTCTCCCCATATCCCTTGATCCCCTTAGCCTTAAGAAATACATCTAACTCCTTCTTGAATATATTTAATGAATTGGCCTCAACTGCCTTCTGTGGTAGAGAATTCCACAGGTTCACCACTCTCTGGGTGAAGAAATTCCTCCTCATCTCAGTCCTAAATGGCCCACCCCTTATCCTTAGACTGTGACCCCTGGTTCTGGACTCCCCCGCCATCGGGAACAGCCTTCCTGCATCTAGTCTGTCTAGTCCTGTTAGAATTTTATAAGTTTCAATGAGATCCCCTCTCATTCTTCTATACTCCAGCGTGTATAAGCCTAATCGACCCAATCTCTCTTCATACGTCATTCCTGCCATCCCAGGTATCAGTCTGGTGAATCTTCGCTGCACTCCCTCCATGGCAAGAACATCCTTCCTCAGATAAGGCGACCAAAACTGCACACAATACTCAAGGTGTGGTCTCACCAAGGCCCTGTACAACT